>CAJQGB010000046.1:0-29740 GCA_905475315.1 Autographa pulchrina | reverse complement strand
TTAATTTTTATATTACACTTACCTTAGTTTATTACATATTTACGTAGCCCTCGCCGAGGCGCTTCTAACGACACCACTCACGTGCGGATAGCTCGAAAAAATGTTGAAATGAAAAACTAGTTTTTGGACCATAACTTTAATTTTTATATTACACCTACCTTAGTTTATTACATATTTACGTAGCCCTCGCCGAGGCGCTTCTAACGACACCACTCACGTGCGGATAGCTCGAAAAAATGTTGAAATGAAAAACTAGTTTTTGGACCATAACTTTAATTTTTATATTACACTTACCTTAGTTTATTACATATTTACGTAGCCCTCGCCGAGGCGCTTCTAACGACACCACTCACGTGCGGATAGCTCGAAAAAATGTTGAAATGAAAAACTAGTTTTTGGACCATAACTTTAATTTTTATATTACACCTACCTTAGTTTATTACATATTTACGTAGCCCTCGCCGAGGCGCTTCTAACGACACCACTCACGTGCGGATAGCTCGAAAAAATGTTGAAATGAAAAACTAGTTTTTGGACCATAACTTTAATTTTTATATTACACTTACCTTAGTTTATTACATATTTACGTAGCCCTCGCCGAGGCGCTTCTAACGACACCACTCACGTGCGGATAGCTCGAAAAAATGTTGAAATGAAAAACTAGTTTTTGGACCATAACTTTAATTTTTATATTACACCTACCTTAGTTTATTACATATTTACGTAGCCCTCGCCGAGGCGCTTCTAACGACACCACTCACGTGCGGATAGCTCGAAAAAATGTTGAAATGAAAAACTAGTTTTTGGACCATAACTTTAATTTTTATATTACACCTACCTTAGTTTATTACATATTTACGTAGCCCTCGCCGAGGCGCTTCTAACGACACCACTCACGTGCGGATAGCTCGAAAAAATGTTGAAATGAAAAACTAGTTTTTGGACCATAACTTTAATTTTTATATTACACCTATCTTAGTTTATTACATATTTACGTAGCCCTCGCCGAGGCGCTTCTAACGACACCACTCACGTGCGGATAGCTCGAAAAAATGTTGAAATGAAAAACTAGTTTTTGGACCATAACTTTAATTTTTATATTACACTTACCTTAGTTTATTACATATTTACGTAGCCCTCGCCGAGGCGCTTCTAACGACACCACTCACGTGCGGATAGCTCGAAAAAATGTTGAAATGAAAAACTAGTTTTTGGACCATAACTTTAATTTTTATATTACACCTACCTTAGTTTATTACATATTTACGTAGCCCTCGCCGAGGCGCTTCTAACGACACCACTCACGTGCGGATAGCTCGAAAAAATGTTGAAATGAAAAACTAGTTTTTGGACCATAACTTTAATTTTTATATTACACTTACCTTAGTTTATTACATATTTACGTAGCCCTCGCCGAGACGCTTCTAACGACACCACTCACGTGCGGATAGCTCGAAAAAATGTTGAAATGAAAAACTAGTTTTTGGACCATAACTTTAATTTTTATATTACACCTACCTTAGTTTATTACATATTTACGTAGCCCTCGCCGAGGCGCTTCTAACGACACCACTCACGTGCGGATAGCTCGAAAAAATGTTGAAATGAAAAACTAGTTTTTGGACCATAACTTTAATTTTTATATTACACCTACCTTAGTTTATTACATATTTACGTAGCCCTCGCCGAGGCGCTTCTAACGACACCACTCACGTGCGGATAGCTCGAAAAAATGTTGAAATGAAAAACTAGTTTTTGGACCATAACTTTAATTTTTATATTACACTTACCTTAGTTTATTACATATTTACGTAGCCCTCGCCGAGGCGCTTCTAACGACACCACTCACGTGCGGATAGCTCGAAAAAATGTTGAAATGAAAAACTAGTTTTTGGACCATAACTTTAATTTTTATATTACACTTACCTTAGTTTATTACATATTTACGTAGCCCTCGCCGAGGCGCTTCTAACGACACCACTCACGTGCGGATAGCTCGAAAAAATGTTGAAATGAAAAACTAGTTTTTGGACCATAACTTTAATTTTTATATTACACTTACCTTAGTTTATTACATATTTACGTAGCCCTCGCCGAGGCGCTTCTAACGACACCACTCACGTGCGGATAGCTCGAAAAAATGTTGAAATGAAAAACTAGTTTTTGGACCATAACTTTAATTTTTATATTACACCTACCTTAGTTTATTACATATTTACGTAGCCCTCGCCGAGGCGCTTCTAACGACACCACTCACGTGCGGATAGCTCGAAAAAATGTTGAAATGAAAAACTAGTTTTTGGACCATAACTTTAATTTTTATATTACACTTACCTTAGTTTATTACATATTTACGTAGCCCTCGCCGAGGCGCTTCTAACGACACCACTCACGTGCGGATAGCTCGAAAAAATGTTGAAATGAAAAACTAGTTTTTGGACCATAACTTTAATTTTTATATTACACCTACCTTAGTTTATTACATATTTACGTAGCCCTCGCCGAGGCGCTTCTAACGACACCACTCACGTGCGGATAGCTCGAAAAAATGTTGAAATGAAAAACTAGTTTTTGGACCATAACTTTAATTTTTATATTACACTTACCTTAGTTTATTACATATTTACGTAGCCCTCGCCGAGGCGCTTCTAACGACACCACTCACGTGCGGATAGCTCGAAAAAATGTTGAAATGAAAAACTAGTTTTTGGACCATAACTTTAATTTTTATATTACACCTACCTTAGTTTATTACATATTTACGTAGCCCTCGCCGAGGCGCTTCTAACGACACCACTCACGTGCGGATAGCTCGAAAAAATGTTGAAATGAAAAACTAGTTTTTGGACCATAACTTTAATTTTTATATTACACCTACCTTAGTTTATTACATATTTACGTAGCCCTCGCCGAGGCGCTTCTAACGACACCACTTACGTGCGGATAGCACGAAAAAATGTTGAAATGAAAAACTAGTTTTTGGACCATAACTTTAATTTTTATATTACACTTACCTTAGTTTATTACATATTTACGTAGCCCTCGCCGAGGCGCTTCTAACGACACCACTCACGTGCGGATAGCTCGAAAAAATGTTGAAATGAAAAACTAGTTTTTGGACCATAACTTTAATTTTTATATTACACTTACCTTAGTTTATTACATATTTACGTAGCCCTCGCCGAGGCGCTTCTAACGACACCACTCACGTGCGGATAGCTCGAAAAAATGTTGAAATGAAAAACTAGTTTTTGGACCATAACTTTAATTTTTATATTACACCTACCTTAGTTTATTACATATTTACGTAGCCCTCGCCGAGGCGCTTCTAACGACACCACTCACGTGCGGATAGCTCGAAAAAATGTTGAAATGAAAAACTAGTTTTTGGACCATAACTTTAATTTTTATATTACACTTACCTTAGTTTATTACATATTTACGTAGCCCTCGCCGAGGCGCTTCTAACGACACCACTCACGTGCGGATAGCTCGAAAAAATGTTGAAATGAAAAACTAGTTTTTGGACCATAACTTTAATTTTTATATTACACCTACCTTAGTTTATTACATATTTACGTAGCCCTCGCCGAGGCGCTTCTAACGACACCACTCACGTGCGGATAGCTCGAAAAAATGTTGAAATGAAAAACTAGTTTTTGGACCATAACTTTAATTTTTTATATTACACTTACCTTAGTTTATTACATATTTACGTAGCCCTCGCCGAGGCGCTTCTAACGACACCACTCACGTGCGGATAGCTCGAAAAAATGTTGAAATGAAAAACTAGTTTTTGGACCATAACTTTAATTTTTATATTACACCTACCTTAGTTTATTACATATTTACGTAGCCCTCGCCGAGGCGCTTCTAACGACACCACTCACGTGCGGATAGCTCGAAAAAATGTTGAAATGAAAAACTAGTTTTTGGACCATAACTTTAATTTTTATATTACACTTACCTTAGTTTATTACATATTTACGTAGCCCTCGCCGAGGCGCTTCTAACGACACCACTCACGTGCGGATAGCTCGAAAAAATGTTGAAATGAAAAACTAGTTTTTGGACCATAACTTTAATTTTTATAGTACACCTACCTTAGTTTATTACATATTTACGTAGCCCTCGCCGAGGCGCTTCTAACGACACCACTCACGTGCGGATAGCTCGAAAAAATGTTGAAATGAAAAACTAGTTTTTGGACCATAACTTTAATTTTTATATTACACTTACCTTAGTTTATTACATATTTACGTAGCCCTCGCCGAGGCGCTTCTAACGACACCACTCACGTGCGGATAGCTCGAAAAAATGTTGAAATGAAAAACTAGTTTTTGGACCATAACTTTAATTTTTATATTACACCTACCTTAGTTTATTACATATTTACGTAGCCCTCGCCGAGGCGCTTCTAACGACACCACTCACGTGCGGATAGCTCGAAAAAATGTTGAAATGAAAAACTAGTTTTTGGACCATAACTTTAATTTTTATATTACACTTACCTTAGTTTATTACATATTTACGTAGCCCTCGCCGAGGCGCTTCTAACGACACCACTCACGTGCGGATAGCTCGAAAAAATGTTGAAATGAAAAACTAGTTTTTGGACCATAACTTTAATTTTTATATTACACCTACCTTAGTTTATTACATATTTACGTAGCCCTCGCCGAGGCGCTTCTAACGACACCACTCACGTGCGGATAGCACGAAAAAATGTTGAAATGAAAAACTAGTTTTTGGACCATAACTTTAATTTTTATATTACACTTACCTTAGTTTATTACATATTTACGTAGCCCTCGCCGAGGCGCTTCTAACGACACCACTCACGTGCGGATAGCTCGAAAAAATGTTGAAATGAAAAACTAGTTTTTGGACCATAACTTTAATTTTTATATTACACTTACCTTAGTTTATTACATATTTACGTAGCCCTCGCCGAGGCGCTTCTAACGACACCACTCACGTGCGGATAGCTCGAAAAAATGTTGAAATGAAAAACTAGTTTTTGGACCATAACTTTAATTTTTATATTACACCTACCTTAGTTTATTACATATTTACGTAGCCCTCGCCGAGGCGCTTCTAACGACACCACTCACGTGCGGATAGCTCGAAAAAATGTTGAAATGAAAAACTAGTTTTTGGACCATAACTTTAATTTTTATATTACACTTACCTTAGTTTATTACATATTTACGTAGCCCTCGCCGAGGCGCTTCTAACGACACCACTCACGTGCGGATAGCTCGAAAAAATGTTGAAATGAAAAACTAGTTTTTGGACCATAACTTTAATTTTTATATTACACCTACCTTAGTTTATTACATATTTACGTAGCCCTCGCCGAGGCGCTTCTAACGACACCACTCACGTGCGGATAGCACGAAAAAATGTTGAAATGAAAAACTAGTTTTTGGACCATAACTTTAATTTTTATATTACACTTACCTTAGTTTATTACATATTTACGTAGCCCTCGCCGAGGCGCTTCTAACGACACCACTCACGTGCGGATAGCTCGAAAAAATGTTGAAATGAAAAACTAGTTTTTGGACCATAACTTTAATTTTTATATTACACTTACCTTAGTTTATTACATATTTACGTAGCCCTCGCCGAGGCGCTTCTAACGACACCACTCACGTGCGGATAGCTCGAAAAAATGTTGAAATGAAAAACTAGTTTTTGGACCATAACTTTAATTTTTATATTACACCTACCTTAGTTTATTACATATTTACGTAGCCCTCGCCGAGGCGCTTCTAACGACACCACTCACGTGCGGATAGCTCGAAAAAATGTTGAAATGAAAAACTAGTTTTTGGACCATAACTTTAATTTTTATTTTACACTTACCTTAGTTTATTACATATTTACGTAGCCCTCGCCGAGGCGCTTCTAACGACACCACTCACGTGCGGATAGCTCGAAAAAATGTTGAAATGAAAAACTAGTTTTTGGACCATAACTTTAATTTTTATATTACACCTACCTTAGTTTATTACATATTTACGTAGCCCTCGCCGAGGCGCTTCTAACGACACCACTCACGTGCGGATAGCTCGAAAAAATGTTGAAATGAAAAACTAGTTTTTGGACCATAACTTTAATTTTATATTACACCTACCTTAGTTTATTACATATTTACGTAGCCCTCGCCGAGGCGCTTCTAACGACACCACTCACGTGCGGATAGCTCGAAAAAATGTTGAAATGAAAAACTAGTTTTTGGACCATAACTTTAATTTTTATATTACACCTACCTTAGTTTATTACATATTTACGTAGCCCTCGCCGAGGCGCTTCTAACGACACCACTCACGTGCGGATAGCTCGAAAAAATGTTGAAATGAAAAACTAGTTTTTGGACCATAACTTTAATTTTTATATTACACTTACCTTAGTTTATTACATATTTACGTAGCCCTCGCCGAGGCGCTTCTAACGACACCACTCACGTGCGGATAGCTCGAAAAAATGTTGAAATGAAAAACTAGTTTTTGGACCATAACTTTAATTTTTATATTACACCTACCTTAGTTTATTACATATTTACGTAGCCCTCGCCGAGGCGCTTCTAACGACACCACTCACGTGCGGATAGCTCGAAAAAATGTTGAAATGAAAAACTAGTTTTTGGACCATAACTTTAATTTTTATATTACACTTACCTTAGTTTATTACATATTTACGTAGCCCTCGCCGAGGCGCTTCTAACGACACCACTCACGTGCGGATAGCTCGAAAAAATGTTGAAATGAAAAACTAGTTTTTGGACCATAACTTTAATTTTTATATTACACCTACCTTAGTTTATTACATATTTACGTAGCCCTCGCCGAGGCGCTTCTAACGACACCACTCACGTGCGGATAGCACGAAAAAATGTTGAAATGAAAAACTAGTTTTTGGACCATAACTTTAATTTTTATATTACACTTACCTTAGTTTATTACATATTTACGTAGCCCTCGCCGAGGCGCTTCTAACGACACCACTCACGTGCGGATAGCTCGAAAAAATGTTGAAATGAAAAACTAGTTTTTGGACCATAACTTTAATTTTTATATTACACTTACCTTAGTTTATTACATATTTACGTAGCCCTCGCCGAGGCGCTTCTAACGACACCACTCACGTGCGGATAGCTCGAAAAAATGTTGAAATGAAAAACTAGTTTTTGGACCATAACTTTAATTTTTATATTACACCTACCTTAGTTTATTACATATATACGTAGCCCTCGCCGAGGCGCTTCTAACGACACCACTCACGTGCGGATAGCTCGAAAAAATGTTGAAATGAAAAACTAGTTTTTGGACCATAACTTTAATTTTTATATTACACTTACCTTAGTTTATTACATATTTACGTAGCCCTCGCCGAGGCGCTTCTAACGACACCACTCACGTGCGGATAGCTCGAAAAAATGTTGAAATGAAAAACTAGTTTTTGGACCATAACTTTAATTTTTATATTACACCTACGTTAGTTTATTACATATTTACGTAGCCCTCGCCGAGGCGCTTCTAACGACACCACTCACGTGCGGATAGCTCGAAAAAATGTTGAAATGAAAAACTAGTTTTTGGACCATAACTTTAATTTTTATATTACACTTACCTTAGTTTATTACATATTTACGTAGCCCTCGCCGAGGCGCTTCTAACGACACCACTCACGTGCGGATAGCTCGAAAAAATGTTGAAATGAAAAACTAGTTTTTGGACCATAACTTTAATTTTTATATTACACCTACCTTAGTTTATTACATATTTACGTAGCCCTCGCCGAGGCGCTTCTAACGACACCACTCACGTGCGGATAGCTCGAAAAAATGTTGAAATGAAAAACTAGTTTTTGGACCATAACTTTAATTTTTATATTACACCTACCTTAGTTTATTACATATTTACGTAGCCCTCGCCGAGGCGCTTCTAACGACACCACTCACGTGCGGATAGCTCGAAAAAATGTTGAAATGAAAAAACTAGTTTTTGGACCATAACTTTAATTTTTATATTACACTTACCTTAGTTTATTACATATTTACGTAGCCCTCGCCGAGGCGCTTCTAACGACACCACTCACGTGCGGATAGCTCGAAAAAATGTTGAAATGAAAAACTAGTTTTTGGACCATAACTTTAATTTTTATATTACACTTACCTTAGTTTATTACATATTTACGTAGCCCTCGCCGAGGCGCTTCTAACGACACCACTCACGTGCGGATAGCTCGAAAAAATGTTGAAATGAAAAACTAGTTTTTGGACCATAACTTTAATTTTTATATTACACTTACCTTAGTTTATTACATATTTACGTAGCCCTCGCCGAGGCGCTTCTAACGACACCACTCACGTGCGGATAGCTCGAAAAAATGTTGAAATGAAAAACTAGTTTTTGGACCATAACTTTAATTTTTATATTACACCTACCTTAGTTTATTACATATTTACGTAGCCCTCGCCGAGGCGCTTCTAACGACACCACTCACGTGCGGATAGCTCGAAAAAATGTTGAAATGAAAAACTAGTTTTTGGACCATAACTTTAATTTTTATATTACACTTACCTTAGTTTATTACATATTTACGTAGCCCTCGCCGAGGCGCTTCTAACGACACCACTCACGTGCGGATAGCTCGAAAAAATGTTGAAATGAAAAACTAGTTTTTGGACCATAACTTTAATTTTTATATTACACCTACCTTAGTTTATTACATATTTACGTAGCCCTCGCCGAGGCGCTTCTAACGACACCACTCACGTGCGGATAGCTCGAAAAAATGTTGAAATGAAAAACTAGTTTTTGGACCATAACTTTAATTTTTATATTACACTTACCTTAGTTTATTACATATTTACGTAGCCCTCGCCGAGGCGCTTCTAACGACACCACTCACGTGCGGATAGCTCGAAAAAATGTTGAAATGAAAAACTAGTTTTTGGACCATAACTTTAATTTTTATATTACACCTACCTTAGTTTATTACATATTTACGTAGCCCTCGCCGAGGCGCTTCTAACGACACCACTCACGTGCGGATAGCTCGAAAAAATGTTGAAATGAAAAACTAGTTTTTGGACCATAACTTTAATTTTTATATTACACTTACCTTAGTTTATTACATATTTACGTAGCCCTCGCCGAGGCGCTTCTAACGACACCACTCACGTGCGGATAGCTCGAAAAAATGTTGAAATGAAAAACTAGTTTTTGGACCATAACTTTAATTTTTATATTACACTTACCTTAGTTTATTACATATTTACGTAGCCCTCGCCGAGGCGCTTCTAACGACACCACTCACGTGCGGATAGCTCGAAAAAATGTTGAAATGAAAAACTAGTTTTTGGACCATAACTTTAATTTTTATATTACACCTACCTTAGTTTATTACATATTTACGTAGCCCTCGCCGAGGCGCTTCTAACGACACCACTCACGTGCGGATAGCTCGAAAAAATGTTGAAATGAAAAACTAGTTTTTGGACCATAACTTTAATTTTTATATTACACCTACCTTAGTTTATTACATATTTACGTAGCCCTCGCCGAGGCGCTTCTAACGACACCACTCACGTGCGGATAGCTCGAAAAAATGTTGAAATGAAAAACTAGTTTTTGGACCATAACTTTAATTTTTATATTACACTTACCTTAGTTTATTACATATTTACGTAGCCCTCGCCGAGGCGCTTCTAACGACACCACTCACGTGCGGATAGCTCGAAAAAATGTTGAAATGAAAAACTAGTTTTTGGACCATAACTTTAATTTTTATATTACACCTACCTTAGTTTATTACATATTTACGTAGCCCTCGCCGAGGCGCTTCTAACGACACCACTCACGTGCGGATAGCTCGAAAAAATGTTGAAATGAAAAACTAGTTTTTGGACCATAACTTTAATTTTTATATTACACTTACCTTAGTTTATTACATATTTACGTAGCCCTCGCCGAGGCGCTTCTAACGACACCACTCACGTGCGGATAGCTCGAAAAAATGTTGAAATGAAAAACTAGTTTTTGGACCATAACTTTAATTTTTATATTACACCTACCTCAGTTTATTACATATTTACGTAGCCCTCGCCGAGGCGCTTCTAACGACACCACTCACGTGCGGATAGCTCGAAAAAATGTTGAAATGAAAAACTAGTTTTTGGACCATAACTTTAATTTTTATATTACACTTACCTTAGTTTATTACATATTTACGTAGCCCTCGCCGAGGCGCTTCTAACGACACCACTCACGTGCGGATAGCTCGAAAAAATGTTGAAATGAAAAACTAGTTTTTGGACCATAACTTTAATTTTTATATTACACCTACCTTAGTTTATTACATATTTACGTAGCCCTCGCCGAGGCGCTTCTAACGACACCACTCACGTGCGGATAGCTCGAAAAAATGTTGAAATGAAAAAACTAGTTTTTGGACCATAACTTTAATTTTTATATTACACTTACCTTAGTTTATTACATATTTACGTAGCCCTCGCCGAGGCGCTTCTAACGACACCACTCACGTGCGGATAGCTCGAAAAAATGTTGAAATGAAAAACTAGTTTTTGGACCATAACTTTAATTTTTATATTACACCTACCTTAGTTTATTACATATTTACGTAGCCCTCGCCGAGGCGCTTCTAACGACACCACTCACGTGCGGATAGCTCGAAAAAATGTTGAAATGAAAAACTAGTTTTTGGACCATAACTTTAATTTTTATATTACACTTACCTTAGTTTATTACATATTTACGTAGCCCTCGCCGAGGCGCTTCTAACGACACCACTCACGTGCGGATAGCTCGAAAAAATGTTGAAATGAAAAACTAGTTTTTGGACCATAACTTTAATTTTTATATTACACCTACCTTAGTTTATTACATATTTACGTAGCCCTCGCCGAGGCGCTTCTAACGACACCACTCACGTGCGGATAGCTCGAAAAAATGTTGAAATGAAAAACTAGTTTTTGGACCATAACTTTAATTTTTATATTACACCTACCTTAGTTTATTACATATTTACGTAGCCCTCGCCGAGGCGCTTCTAACGACACCACTCACGTGCGGATAGCTCGAAAAAATGTTGAAATGAAAAACTAGTTTTTGGACCATAACTTTAATTTTTATATTACACCTATCTTAGTTTATTACATATTTACGTAGCCCTCGCCGAGGCGCTTCTAACGACACCACTCACGTGCGGATAGCTCGAAAAAATGTTGAAATGAAAAACTAGTTTTTGGACCATAACTTTAATTTTTATATTACACTTACCTTAGTTTATTACATATTTACGTAGCCCTCGCCGAGGCGCTTCTAACGACACCACTCACGTGCGGATAGCTCGAAAAAATGTTGAAATGAAAAACTAGTTTTTGGACCATAACTTTAATTTTTATATTACACCTACCTTAGTTTATTACATATTTACGTAGCCCTCGCCGAGGCGCTTCTAACGACACCACTCACGTGCGGATAGCTCGAAAAAATGTTGAAATGAAAAACTAGTTTTTGGACCATAACTTTAATTTTTATATTACACTTACCTTAGTTTATTACATATTTACGTAGCCCTCGCCGAGGCGCTTCTAACGACACCACTCACGTGCGGATAGCTCGAAAAAATGTTGAAATGAAAAACTAGTTTTTGGACCATAACTTTAATTTTTATATTACACCTACCTTAGTTTATTACATATTTACGTAGCCCTCGCCGAGGCGCTTCTAACGACACCACTCACGTGCGGATAGCTCGAAAAAATGTTGAAATGAAAAACTAGTTTTTGGACCATAACTTTAATTTTTATATTACACTTACCTTAGTTTATTACATATTTACGTAGCCCTCGCCGAGGCGCTTCTAACGACACCACTCACGTGCGGATAGCTCGAAAAAATGTTGAAATGAAAAACTAGTTTTTGGACCATAACTTTAATTTTTATATTACACCTACCTTAGTTTATTACATATTTACGTAGCCCTCGCCGAGGCGCTTCTAACGACACCACTCACGTGCGGATAGCTCGAAAAAATGTTGAAATGAAAAACTAGTTTTTGGACCATAACTTTAATTTTTATATTACACTTACCTTAGTTTATTACATATTTACGTAGCCCTCGCCGAGGCGCTTCTAACGACACCACTCACGTGCGGATAGCTCGAAAAAATGTTGAAATGAAAAACTAGTTTTTGGACCATAACTTTAATTTTTATATTACACCTACCTTAGTTTATTACATATTTACGTAGCCCTCGCCGAGGCGCTTCTAACGACACCACTCACGTGCGGATAGCTCGAAAAAATGTTGAAATGAAAAACTAGTTTTTGGACCATAACTTTAATTTTTATATTACACTTACCTTAGTTTATTACATATTTACGTAGCCCTCGCCGAGGCGCTTCTAACGACACCACTCACGTGCGGATAGCTCGAAAAAATGTTGAAATGAAAAACTAGTTTTTGGACCATAACTTTAATTTTTATATTACACCTACCTTAGTTTATTACATATTTACGTAGCCCTCGCCGAGGCGCTTCTAACGACACCACTCACGTGCGGATAGCTCGAAAAAATGTTGAAATGAAAAACTAGTTTTTGGACCATAACTTTAATTTTTATATTACACTTACCTTAGTTTATTACATATTTACGTAGCCCTCGCCGAGGCGCTTCTAACGACACCACTCACGTGCGGATAGCTCGAAAAAATGTTGAAATGAAAAACTAGTTTTTGGACCATAACTTTAATTTTTATATTACACCTACCTTAGTTTATTACATATTTACGTAGCCCTCGCCGAGGCGCTTCTAACGACACCACTCACGTGCGGATAGCACGAAAAAATGTTGAAATGAAAAACTAGTTTTTGGACCATAACTTTAATTTTTATATTACACTTACCTTAGTTTATTACATATTTACGTAGCCCTCGCCGAGGCGCTTCTAACGACACCACTCACGTGCGGATAGCTCGAAAAAATGTTGAAATGAAAAACTAGTTTTTGGACCATAACTTTAATTTTTATATTACACTTACCTTAGTTTATTACATATTTACGTAGCCCTCGCCGAGGCGCTTCTAACGACACCACTCACGTGCGGATAGCTCGAAAAAATGTTGAAATGAAAAACTAGTTTTTGGACCATAACTTTAATTTTTATATTACACCTACCTTAGTTTATTACATATTTACGTAGCCCTCGCCGAGGCGCTTCTAACGACACCACTCACGTGCGGATAGCTCGAAAAAATGTTGAAATGAAAAACTAGTTTTTGGACCATAACTTTAATTTTTATATTACACTTACCTTAGTTTATTACATATTTACGTAGCCCTCGCCGAGGCGCTTCTAACGACACCACTCACGTGCGGATAGCTCGAAAAAATGTTGAAATGAAAAACTAGTTTTTGGACCATAACTTTAATTTTTATATTACACCTACCTTAGTTTATTACATATTTACGTAGCCCTCGCCGAGGCGCTTCTAACGACACCACTCACGTGCGGATAGCACGAAAAAATGTTGAAATGAAAAACTAGTTTTTGGACCATAACTTTAATTTTTATATTACACTTACCTTAGTTTATTACATATTTACGTAGCCCTCGCCGAGGCGCTTCTAACGACACCACTCACGTGCGGATAGCTCGAAAAAATGTTGAAATGAAAAACTAGTTTTTGGACCATAACTTTAATTTTTATATTACACTTACCTTAGTTTATTACATATTTACGTAGCCCTCGCCGAGGCGCTTCTAACGACACCACTCACGTGCGGATAGTTCGAAAAAATGTTGAAATGAAAAACTAGTTTTTGGACCATAACTTTAATTTTTATATTACACCTACCTTAGTTTATTACATATTTACGTAGCCCTCGCCGAGGCGCTTCTAACGACACCACTCACGTGCGGATAGCTCGAAAAAATGTTGAAATGAAAAACTAGTTTTTGGACCATAACTTTAATTTTTATATTACACTTACCTTAGTTTATTACATATTTACGTAGCCCTCGCCGAGGCGCTTCTAACGACACCACTCACGTGCGGATAGCTCGAAAAAATGTTGAAATGAAAAACTAGTTTTTGGACCATAACTTTAATTTTTATATTACACCTACCTTAGTTTATTACATATTTACGTAGCCCTCGCCGAGGCGCTTCTAACGACACCACTCACGTGCGGATAGCTCGAAAAAATGTTGAAATGAAAAACTAGTTTTTGGACCATAACTTTAATTTTTATATTACACTTACCTTAGTTTATTACATATTTACGTAGCCCTCGCCGAGGCGCTTCTAACGACACCACTCACGTGCGGATAGCTCGAAAAAATGTTGAAATGAAAAACTAGTTTTTGGACCATAACTTTAATTTTTATATTACACCTACCTTAGTTTATTACATATTTACGTAGCCCTCGCCGAGGCGCTTCTAACGACACCACTCACGTGCGGATAGCTCGAAAAAATGTTGAAATTAAAAACTAGTTTTTGGACCATAACTTTAATTTTTATATTACACCTACGTTAGTTTATTACATATTTACGTAGCCCTCGCCGAGGCGCTTCTAACGACACCACTCACGTGCGGATAGCTCGAAAAAATGTTGAAATGAAAAACTAGTTTTTGGACCATAACTTTAATTTTTATATTACACTTACCTTAGTTTATTACATATTTACGTAGCCCTCGCCGAGGCGCTTCTAACGACACCACTCACGTGCGGATAGCTCGAAAAAATGTTGAAATGAAAAACTAGTTTTTGGACCATAACTTTAATTTTTATATTACACCTACCTTAGTTTATTACATATTTACGTAGCCCTCGCCGAGGCGCTTCTAACGACACCACTCACGTGCGGATAGCTCGAAAAAATGTTGAAATGAAAAACTAGTTTTTGGACCATAACTTTAATTTTTATATTACACTTACCTTAGTTTATTACATATTTACGTAGCCCTCGCCGAGGCGCTTCTAACGACACCACTCACGTGCGGATAGCTCGAAAAAATGTTGAAATGAAAAACTAGTTTTTGGACCATAACTTTAATTTTTATATTACACCTACCTTAGTTTATTACATATTTACGTAGCCCTCGCCGAGGCGCTTCTAACGACACCACTCACGTGCGGATAGCTCGAAAAAATGTTGAAATGAAAAACTAGTTTTTGGACCATAACTTTAATTTTTATATTACACTTACCTTAGTTTATTACATATTTACGTAGCCCTCGCCGAGGCGCTTCTAACGACACCACTCACGTGCGGATAGCTCGAAAAAATGTTGAAATGAAAAACTAGTTTTTGGACCATAACTTTAATTTTTATATTACACCTACCTTAGTTTATTACATATTTACGTAGCCCTCGCCGAGGCGCTTCTAACGACACCACTCACGTGCGGATAGCTCGAAAAAATGTTGAAATGAAAAACTAGTTTTTGGACCATAACTTTAATTTTTATATTACACTTACCTTAGTTTATTACATATTTACGTAGCCCTCGCCGAGGCGCTTCTAACGACACCACTCACGTGCGGATAGCTCGAAAAAATGTTGAAATGAAAAACTAGTTTTTGGACCATAACTTTAATTTTTATATTACACCTACCTTAGTTTATTACATATTTACGTAGCCCTCGCCGAGGCGCTTCTAACGACACCACTCACGTGCGGATAGCTCGAAAAAATGTTGAAATGAAAAACTAGTTTTTGGACCATAACTTTAATTTTTATATTACACCTACGTTAGTTTATTACATATTTACGTAGCCCTCGCCGAGGCGCTTCTAACGACACCACTCACGTGCGGATAGCTCGAAAAAATGTTGAAATGAAAAACTAGTTTTTGGACCATAACTTTAATTTTTATATTACACTTACCTTAGTTTATTACATATTTACGTAGCCCTCGCCGAGGCGCTTCTAACGACACCACTCACGTGCGGATAGCTCGAAAAAATGTTGAAATGAAAAACTAGTTTTTGGACCATAACTTTAATTTTTATATTACACCTACCTTAGTTTATTACATATTTACGTAGCCCTCGCCGAGGCGCTTCTAACGACACCACTCACGTGCGGATAGCTCGAAAAAATGTTGAAATGAAAAACTAGTTTTTGGACCATAACTTTAATTTTTATATTACACTTACCTTAGTTTATTACATATTTACGTAGCCCTCGCCGAGGCGCTTCTAACGACACCACTCACGTGCGGATAGCTCGAAAAAATGTTGAAATGAAAAACTAGTTTTTGGACCATAACTTTAATTTTTATATTACACCTACCTTAGTTTATTACATATTTACGTAGCCCTCGCCGAGGCGCTTCTAACGACACCACTCACGTGCGGATAGCTCGAAAAAATGTTGAAATGAAAAACTAGTTTTTGGACCATAACTTTAATTTTTATATTACACTTACCTTAGTTTATTACATATTTACGTAGCCCTCGCCGAGGCGCTTCTAACGACACCACTCACGTGCGGATAGCTCGAAAAAATGTTGAAATGAAAAACTAGTTTTTGGACCATAACTTTAATTTTTATATTACACCTACCTTAGTTTATTACATATTTACGTAGCCCTCGCCGAGGCGCTTCTAACGACACCACTCACGTGCGGATAGCTCGAAAAAATGTTGAAATGAAAAACTAGTTTTTGGACCATAACTTTAATTTTTATATTACACTTACCTTAGTTTATTACATATTTACGTAGCCCTCGCCGAGGCGCTTCTAACGACACCACTCACGTGCGGATAGCTCGAAAAAATGTTGAAATGAAAAACTAGTTTTTGGACCATAACTTTAATTTTTATATTACACCTACCTTAGTTTATTACATATTTACGTAGCCCTCGCCGAGGCGCTTCTAACGACACCACTCACGTGCGGATAGCTCGAAAAAATGTTGAAATGAAAAACTAGTTTTTGGACCATAACTTTAATTTTTATATTACACTTACCTTAGTTTATTACATATTTACGTAGCCCTCGCCGAGGCGCTTCTAACGACACCACTCACGTGCGGATAGCTCGAAAAAATGTTGAAATGAAAAACTAGTTTTTGGACCATAACTTTAATTTTTATATTACACCTACCTTAGTTTATTACATATTTACGTAGCCCTCGCCGAGGCGCTTCTAACGACACCACTCACGTGCGGATAGCTCGAAAAAATGTTGAAATGAAAAACTAGTTTTTGGACCATAACTTTAATTTTTATATTACACCTACGTTAGTTTATTACATATTTACGTAGCCCTCGCCGAGGCGCTTCTAACGACACCACTCACGTGCGGATAGCTCGAAAAAATGTTGAAATGAAAAACTAGTTTTTGGACCATAACTTTAATTTTTATATTACACTTACCTTAGTTTATTACATATTTACGTAGCCCTCGCCGAGGCGCTTCTAACGACACCACTCACGTGCGGATAGCTCGAAAAAATGTTGAAATGAAAAACTAGTTTTTGGACCATAACTTTAATTTTTATATTACACCTACCTTAGTTTATTACATATTTACGTAGCCCTCGCCGAGGCGCTTCTAACGACACCACTCACGTGCGGATAGCTCGAAAAAATGTTGAAATGAAAAACTAGTTTTTGGACCATAACTTTAATTTTTATATTACACTTACCTTAGTTTATTACATATTTACGTAGCCCTCGCCGAGGCGCTTCTAACGACACCACTCACGTGCGGATAGCTCGAAAAAATGTTGAAATGAAAAACTAGTTTTTGGACCATAACTTTAATTTTTATATTACACCTACCTTAGTTTATTACATATTTACGTAGCCCTCGCCGAGGCGCTTCTAACGACACCACTCACGTGCGGATAGCTCGAAAAAATGTTGAAATGAAAAACTAGTTTTTGGACCATAACTTTAATTTTTATATTACACTTACCTTAGTTTATTACATATTTACGTAGCCCTCGCCGAGGCGCTTCTAACGACACCACTCACGTGCGGATAGCTCGAAAAAATGTTGAAATGAAAAACTAGTTTTTGGACCATAACTTTAATTTTTATATTACACCTACCTTAGTTTATTACATATTTACGTAGCCCTCGCCGAGGCGCTTCTAACGACACCACTCACGTGCGGATAGCTCGAAAAAATGTTGAAATGAAAAACTAGTTTTTGGACCATAACTTTAATTTTTATATTACACTTACCTTAGTTTATTACATATTTACGTAGCCCTCGCCGAGGCGCTTCTAACGACACCACTCACGTGCGGATAGCTCGAAAAAATGTTGAAATGAAAAACTAGTTTTTGGACCATAACTTTAATTTTTATATTACACCTACCTTAGTTTATTACATATTTACGTAGCCCTCGCCGAGGCGCTTCTAACGACACCACTCACGTGCGGATAGCTCGAAAAAATGTTGAAATGAAAAACTAGTTTTTGGACCATAACTTTAATTTTTATATTACACCTACGTTAGTTTATTACATATTTACGTAGCCCTCGCCGAGGCGCTTCTAACGACACCACTCACGTGCGGATAGCTCGAAAAAATGTTGAAATGAAAAACTAGTTTTTGGACCATAACTTTAATTTTTATATTACACTTACCTTAGTTTATTACATATTTACGTAGCCCTCGCCGAGGCGCTTCTAACGACACCACTCACGTGCGGATAGCTCGAAAAAATGTTGAAATGAAAAACTAGTTTTTGGACCATAACTTTAATTTTTATATTACACCTACCTTAGTTTATTACATATTTACGTAGCCCTCGCCGAGGCGCTTCTAACGACACCACTCACGTGCGGATAGCTCGAAAAAATGTTGAAATGAAAAACTAGTTTTTGGACCATAACTTTAATTTTTATATTACACCTACGTTAGTTTATTACATATTTACGTAGCCCTCGCCGAGGCGCTTCTAACGACACCACTCACGTGCGGATAGCTCGAAAAAATGTTGAAATGAAAAACTAGTTTTTGGACCATAACTTTAATTTTTATATTACACCTACCTTAGTTTATTACATATTTACGTAGCCCTCGCCGAGGCGCTTCTAACGACACCACTCACGTGCGGATAGCTCGAAAAAATGTTGAAATGAAAAACTAGTTTTTGGACCATAACTTTAATTTTTATATTACACTTACCTTAGTTTATTACATATTTACGTAGCCCTCGCCGAGGCGCTTCTAACGACACCACTCACGTGCGGATAGCTCGAAAAAATGTTGAAATGAAAAACTAGTTTTTGGACCATAACTTTAATTTTTATATTACACCTACCTTAGTTTATTACATATTTACGTAGCCCTCGCCGAGGCGCTTCTAACGACACCACTCACGTGCGGATAGCTCGAAAAAATGTTGAAATGAAAAACTAGTTTTTGGACCATAACTTTAATTTTTATATTACACTTACCTTAGTTTATTACATATTTACGTAGCCCTCGCCGAGGCGCTTCTAACGACACCACTCACGTGCGGATAGCTCGAAAAAATGTTGAAATGAAAAACTAGTTTTTGGACCATAACTTTAATTTTTATATTACACCTACCTTAGTTTATTACATATTTACGTAGCCCTCGCCGAGGCGCTTCTAACGACACCACTCACGTGCGGATAGCTCGAAAAAATGTTGAAATGAAAAACTAGTTTTTGGACCATAACTTTAATTTTTATATTACACCTACCTTAGTTTATTACATATTTACGTAGCCCTCGCCGAGGCGCTTCTAACGACACCACTCACGTGCGGATAGCTCGAAAAAATGTTGAAATGAAAAACTAGTTTTTGGACCATAACTTTAATTTTTATATTACACTTACCTTAGTTTATTACATATTTACGTAGCCCTCGCCGAGGCGCTTCTAACGACACCACTCACGTGCGGATAGCTCGAAAAAATGTTGAAATGAAAAACTAGTTTTTGGACCATAACTTTAATTTTTATATTACACTTACCTTAGTTTATTACATATTTACGTAGCCCTCGCCAAGGCGCTTCTAACGACACCACTCACGTGCGGATAGCTCGAAAAAATGTTGAAATGAAAAACTAGTTTTTGGACCATAACTTTAATTTTTATATTACACCTACCTTAGTTTATTACATATTTACGTAGCCCTCGCCGAGGCGCTTCTAACGACACCACTCACGTGCGGATAGCTCGAAAAAATGTTGAAATGAAAAACTAGTTTTTGGACCATAACTTTAATTTTTATATTACACTTACCTTAGTTTATTACATATTTACGTAGCCCTCGCCGAGGCGCTTCTAACGACACCACTCACGTGCGGATAGCTCGCAAAAATGTTGAAATGAAAAACTAGTTTTTGGACCATAACTTTAATTTTTATATTACACCTACCTTAGTTTATTACATATTTACGTAGCCCTCGCCGAGGCGCTTCTAACGACACCACTCACGTGCGGATAGCTCGAAAAAATGTTGAAATGAAAAACTAGTTTTTGGACCATAACTTTAATTTTTATATTACACTTACCTTAGTTTATTACATATTTACGTAGCCCTCGCCGAGGCGCTTCTAACGACACCACTCACGTGGGGATAGCTCGCAAAAAACGCATTTTCTTGATTCTGGCGCATTTAAGTTCATTTAAGCTCTGTATAGGAAAAGGAAGGTAATTCTGGTCCTTTTCTTCGAAAAATTTTTGTTTCCGGAATTTAATCCCTGGAGTATCCTGGACCCCTTGGGAGCATTTTTGCTCTCACCGGCGCCCTTGTACGCGACTAGGAACCACCACAACACTGAAAATAGCGTTTAACTTATTGACGACCGTGTATACATCTTTTCTTTCTTAAGATCTTCCATATTTGGTCCCGCTCAGGATGGCGCCGTCTAGCGGCGAAGCCTCGTCTCTCCCGGCGAAGGCAGCAGATGCAACTAGTGTCGAGTCGTGCATAAACACGTTAAACAAACTTGCCGAGTGCATCACAGCTGCTATCGCCGAAGGGAAAAATGTTACGGCCGTCAATAAGCGACTCATTACTTCCGCGGCGAATGAGATCCGGTGCGTGGCTGCTAAGATACCCACCTTTTCCGCCCCGCAGGAAATCTGCGCCTCCCAAGACGGAAACCTGCGACAGGAAATCGCTACCTGCGTGCGCGAGGAACTTAGTAAGCACCTCGCCACGATCGCGAAACCACTACAGCTCCCACCCGCACCGAGGTCTTATGCGCAGTGTCCCGGTTCTATGGTTACTGCTACGCTACTTTATCCTACCTAACCTAGGCACAGGTATTCCTAGGAGGATATTAAATAAAAAGGTAGGTAGGCAGTAAATTGGGGCATTTATTATAAAAAAAAAAATATGTAGTAAAATAGCTCGGTAGATGAGGGTCGTAAATAGATTAGGTTAGGGTTAGAGCCTATACAACGATTAAATCCTTCTCCTCACTGGTCTAGCACTCCCCTGACGTCACTGGACACGGCTGGAGATGAGTGCTCGCGTGTTGATCGCCAGGTCTGGATGCAGGTGCAGGAGTAGGTGGTTGACTCGCTACTGTCCACCGCGGGGAAGCGAGTTAATTAAAGGCGAATCTTGATTGTAGAACTTGAACCCTGTAATGCGCAGCAAACGAATGCATTACAGACTGGCCGTAGACGGCGAGCACCCATAGCAACACTTAATATAGGGAAGCACTAAATATGTAGCTGTGTTGCTGTGGATGTTCACTATCAGATACGGAGATAACAATATTAGCGATTTATGATTCAAACAATTGAAATTTAAATAACTGTAATAATTTGAAAAATGAATATTATGTAATTACAAAATGTAGGGTTGCACTAAAACAGAAAATAATGAGCGTCGAATCGAAATGAAGATAGGTTGGAACAGAACACAAAATATGCAGAATGATAAAATCTAAGGCCTAAAGCAAAGCGAAGAAAGCCGTTAGGGTTTGCTGAGCTATCCGTTAATTTAAAATTGTGCAACACTTACCCAAAAAAGGGGTTCTCCAATTCACACACAGAATATAGGTGATAATTATTTATAAAATTAAATGGTCGAGGGAACGGTAGTGACGCCGTTAAAAGGGTAATTATCCCGATTACGAAGTAAGTAGCTTAGAACTTATTAATACTATCCGTTCGTATTAGTGATCGCGATAAAAACTGACGTGCGCTCGCCTCGACAACCAGAATCGTCCTGCCTGCGGCGACGTGGAAGCGTTCTCGCTACGGACCTTGCCCCCCGCGCCGAGAACAAAGGAATTCTTTTCTGGGTGCCTAATATGATGCTTGTTTAAATACGTGCGTGGTGATAAATTGTAGCTGTACAGAAATCTGATTAGGTGCGTTCATTGCTAGTTTATTTCTTTTTTTTTTTAATACTGTAAGTAGTTTTTTTTTTTTAAATAATATGATTATTAATTAAGCTTTGAACCTAACCTAACTACCTATATCAAACCTAACTTTTTTTGGACATTTTTGTAACTTTTTTCGGACATTTTTGTAACTTTTTTCGGACATTTTTGTAACTTTTTTCGGACATTTTTGTATCTTTTTTAGGACATTTTTTTTATGCTAGGTTAGCTTTGAACCTTTTTTTTTTTTTTTTTTTTACCCGGGGAAATCCTCATGGACTTCCTCCGCCCTGGGGAAGGCGGAGGGGTATGCCGGACTCTTACCGGCTAAAACCACCGGAGTACTTCACCCTTCCCTTATGCTGAAGACCAGGCGGGAACGCAGTGCAAACTACCGCGATCTCCAGCAGGGAGGCTCCTTCCCGGAGCAACAACGATGAAAGAGTGGGAGATAGCTTTGCCTCCCCCTTTCACTGATAAGGAGGCGCGCGGAAGCACCGCGCGCCAACTTTGCCTTTATTGTAGAGCAACAGACTTCCCCAAGTCTGCCGCCAGAGGCCATTTATGGTGGCTGAAGGAGGGCATTATCAGCCCTTCTCCTAGCTCTTGTACGCCGAGCGCGGATTGGGAGGTCAGATATGAACTCTCGTTCCCTTTCCGCGCCCTCTTTGAGCGCCATTACCTCGTCACAAAAGACGCTAACGGCGCTCCAAGCTTCCTCGCTCCCGACCATCGAGGCTACTACGGCCGGAAGCGAGAGATGATCGCCTATTACCGCAACGAGGGACCGGCGCTGTACCGCCCAAGCTGGACAGTGCTCGAGTGTATGCTGCGCCGTGTCCTCGATATCACTGCAGTGGTGACACCGGGGGGTGGGTTCCCTCCGTGCTATACGAAACAGGTAACTGCCAAAGCATCCGTGTCCCGACAGCACCTGTGTCGTCCGGAAGGAGAGTGCTCCGTGGCGTCTGCTGACCCAGTCTTGGAGGACGGGACGAACCGCCTCCACAGTCCTAAGGCCTGCTCCTGGAATAATTAAACGCTCCGCCCATACCTCCAAGAAGGCAAAACGAAGCTCCCTTAACAATTCCTCCACAGCTCGAGGCGGAGGCCTTTCGCCGCAACTGAGTAGCTCCTTTCGCCACTCGTAAGCACTCGCGAGGACTCTGGCATCCAGGTCCCAGGGAAGTGTACCTGCTAGGAGGCACGCGGCCACACTGGATATTGTACGGTAGCCGCGAATGACCCGGACTGCCATAGCCCTCTGCGGGCGGCACAAAAGAGCCAAACCTCGACGCGTCAGGTTCTGCGCCCACACAGGAGCCCCGTACAGCATCATGGAGCGAACCACCCCCAAGAAGAGTCGGCGACAGCTTGTTCCCGGACCTCCCACATTAGGTAGCAGGCGACTGAGCGCGATCGCCGCCTTCACGACTCGGGGTCCCAATTTTTCGAAGTGGGAGTCAAAGGTCCATCTGCTGTCGAGGACCAGTCCTAAATGACGCATTGTGGACCCCACTTCTATGCGAACCCCACTAACGATGATGTGGGACCCCGCCGGTGGCGCTTTCCGAGGCCCGTGAAAGACGAGGGCCTCGGATTTTTCTAGCGCCACGTCCAGGCCCAGCATTTTTATTCGTCCGACGACCTGCGCTACTCCTGCCGTGGCTAAACGGGCTGCCTCACGGAACGAACAACCTCGGGATAGTACAAGAGTGTCATCGGCATAACATACAATACTGACGCCCGGGAGGGTGGCACCTCGGAGGACCCAGTCATAGCCAATGTTCCATAGGAGTGGACCTAGTACCGACCCCTGCGGAACTCCGCAAGTCATTTGCCATGTTGCAACTCCGCTCCGACTCTCGTAGACCACCGCTCTGTCTTCCAAGTAGGCTCCAATAATTTTTTGGAGATACGCTGGCGCTTCGTGGTATCGTAGAGCCTCCATGATAACACTCCAAGGCAAAGTGTTGAAAGCGTTAGCTATATCCAAGGATACTGCCAACAAAACCCCGCCTCCCGAAACTGCCTGGTCCGAGAGGGCCTTGATCCGCTGAATCGCGTCGATCGTCGAGCGACCCTCTCGGAATCCAAATTGGTTTTCAGAAAGATCAGGCCCTATCCTAGATAAATGCTTGACGATGCGCGCAGCAATGATACGCTCAAAGAATTTCCCCACATCGTCAAGCAGAACAATAGGCCGATACGCGGATGGAGCATCCACGGGCCGTCCTTCTTTGCGGAGCAACACGAGTCTACCCTCTTTCCACAACTGTGGAAATACCCCCTGCTGTAGGCAATTATCTAGGGTGTTCCTAAGTCGAGGCCCCATGACACCGAGTGCCAAGGCTAACACACGACCAGGCACCCCATCAGGGCCAGGAGCGGTGCATTTTCTTTTGAGCCGCAGTTCAGCCGCACCAATCTCTGAGTCAGTTATCACAGGCACCTCCGTGCTGATTCCATTAGCACTTTCTGAGCTAGACCGCATCGAAGGAGGAGTGTGGACTCTAGAAGGAAAGAGAGTAGAAGTGACACACTCCAAGAACTGTGGCTCCAGCGTTTGTGTAAGTGGGGGAGTCCAACGGCGAAGCTTTCCTCGTACCATCTTGTAAGGACGCCCCCATGGATCCCTATCCAAGGACGCTAGCAGTTCCTCCCTAGCCGCATTCTTAGCCTGACCAATAGCTACTTGGAGGCTGGCCTTTGCCCCTCTGTACGCCTCGTATAGGAGGGCCCTCCTTCTTCTCTGCCGCGTGTAATCCCGCCTTGCGGCTATACACGCAATGCGCAACTGCGATAGCTCCTGAGACCACCAATATACCTGTCGTCTCGGAGGTAACGGTCTGGACCGAGGCATAGCCGCATCACAAATTTCCGACATTGCCTGTCGAAACCAAGCCGCTTCCTCATTAACCATAGTGGGTCCGGTCGATGGAGCAATCCAGGCTTGGACAATCGCTGCTTCTTTAAGTATTTCGACATCTAACTTGCTGAGCACCCACCGCGGAAACACTGATGAATGCCCTCTGGTTGTCGGAACCAGTACTGATGGGTCGGAAAACTCGAACCGTATATATCTGTGGTCCGACAATGTTTCCACGCCATCGAGAACTCTCCAATTATGCACCATGTGTGCTACAGACGGGCTGGCTAGAGAGAGGTCTACAATAGATCCCCCCCTGTTGCCGCACACACGTTTGCACTGAGCCTCTGTTGAGAAGGCATAGGCCAGTTTCCATAATCCATTCCTCTACCAGGGTTCCGCGTGCATCTGTGGAGGGAGCACCCCAAGCCATAGACTTGGCATTGAAGTCCCCTAGGATGAGCACTGGATAGGGGCGATTTTGCTCAAGTAGAGCACCGACATCGCTAAGAAAAGCCTCAAACTCAGCAAGAACCCTGTTTGGCGAAAAATACACCCCCAGAATCAACACTCCTTCCACCAAGGCTGCAGCGCAGCAAGGGCGCTGTGCAACGACCCTCAGGGGTGCCTTCGCCAAGTTAGCTTTGAACCTAACCTAACTATATCAAACTTAACTTTTTTTGGACATTTTTGTAACTTTTTTCGGACATTTTTGTAACTTTTTTCGGACATTTTTTTAATGTTAGGTTAGGTTAGCTTTGAACTTAACCTAACTATATCAAACGTAACTTTTTTCGGACATTTTTGTTACTTTTTTCGGGCATTTTTGTAACTTTTTTCGGACATTTTTGTAACTTTTTTCGGACATTTTTTTTAATGTTAGGATAGGTTAGCTTTGAACCTAACCTAACTATATGAAACCTAACTTTTTTTGTAACTTTTTTCGGACATTTTTGTAACTTTTTTCGGACAATTTTTTTTATGCTATGTTAGGTTAGAACCTAACCTAACTATATCAAACCTAACTTTTTTCGGACATTTTTGTAACTTTTTTCGGACATTTTTTTTAATGTTAGGTTAGGTTAGCTTTGAACCTAACCTAACTATATCAAACCTAACTTTTTTTGGACATTATTGTAACTTTTTTCGGACATTTTTTTTGTAACTTTTTTCGGACATTTTTGTATCTTTTTTAGGACATTTTTTTTATGCTAGGTTAGCTTTGAACCTAACCTAACTATATCAAACTTAACTTTTTTTGGACATTTTTGTAACTTTTTTCGGACATTTTTGTAACTTTTTTCGGACATTTTTTTTAATGTTAGGTTAGGTTAGCTTTGAACTTAACCTAACTATATCAAACCTAACTTTTTTCGGACATTTTTGTTACTTTTTTCGGGCATTTTTGTAACTTTTTTCGGACATTTTTGTAACTTTTTTCGGACATTTTTGTAACTTTTTTCGGACATTTTTGTAACTTTTTTCGGACATTTTTGTAACTTTTTTCGGACAATTTTTTTTATGCTAGGTTAGCTTTGAACCTAACCTAACTATATCAAACATAACTTTTTTCGGACATTTTTGTAACTTTTTTCGGACATTTTTGTAACTTTTTCCGGACATTTTTGTAACTTTTTTCGGGCATTTTTTTTGTAACATTTTCGGACATTTTTTTTAATGTTAGGTTAGGTTAGAACCTAACCATATCAAATCTAACTTTTTTCGGACATTTTTGTAACTTTTTTCGGACATTTTTGTTAATGTTAGGTTAGGTTAGAACCTAACCATATCAAATCTAACTTTTTTCGGACATTTTTGCAACTTTTTTCGGACATTTTTGTAACTTTTTTCGGACATTTTTGTAACTTTTTTCGGACATTTTTGTAACTTTTTTCGGACAATTTTTTTTATGCTATGTTAGGTTAGAACCTAACCTAACTATATCAAACCTAACTTTTTTCGGACATTTTTGTTACTTTTTTCGGGCATTTTTGTAATTTTTTTCTGACATTTTTGTAACTTTTTTCGGACATTTTTTTTTATGATAGGATAGGTTAGCTTTGAACCTAACCTAACTATATGAAACCTAACTTTTTTTGTAACTTTTTTCGGACATTTTTGTAACTTTTTTCGGACAATTTTTTTTATGCTATGTTAGGTTAGAACCTAACCTAACTATATCAAACCTAACTTTTTTCGGACATTTTTGTAACTTTTTTCGGACATTTTTTTTAATGTTAGGTTAGGTTAGCTTTGAACCTAACCTAACTATATCAAACCTAACTTTTTTTGGACATTATTGTAACTTTTTTCGGACATTTTTTTTGTAACTTTTTTCGGACATTTTTGTATCTTTTTTAGGACATTTTTTTTATGCTAGGTTAGCTTTGAACCTAACCTAACTATATCAAACTTAACTTTTTTCGGACATTTTTGTTACTTTTTTCGGGCATTTTTGTAACTTTTTTTGGACATTTTTGTAAATTTTTTCGGACATTTTTTTTAATATTAGGATAGGTTAGCTTTGAACCTAACCTTACTATATGAAACCTAACTTTTTTTGTAACTTTTTTCGGACATTTTTGTAACTTTTTTCGGACATTTTTGTAACTTTTTTCGGGCATTTTTTTTGTTACTTTTTTCGGGCATTTTTGTAACTTTTTTCGGACATTTTTGTAACTTTTTTCGGACATTTTTTTTAATGTTAGGTTAGGTTAGCTTTGAACCTAACCTAACTATATCAAACCTAACTTTTTTTGGACATTATTGTAACTTTTTTCGGACATTTTTTTTGTAACTTTTTTCGGACATTTTTGTATCTTTTTTAGGCCATTTTTTTTATGCTAGGTTAGCTTTGAACCTAACCTAACTATATCAAACCTAACTTTTTTCGGACATTTTTGTAACTTTTTTCGGACATTTTTGTAACTTTTTCCGGACATTTTTGTAACTTTTTTCGGGCATTTTTTTTGTAACATTTTCGGACATTTTTTTTAATGTTAGGTTAGGTTAGAACCTAACCATATCAAATCTAACTTTTTTCGGACATTTTTGTAACTTTTTTCGGACATTTTTGTTAATGTTAGGTTAGGTTAGAACCTAACCATATCAAATCTAACTTTTTTCGGACATTTTTGTAACTTTTTTCGGACATTTTTGTATCTTTTTTAGGACATTTTTTTTATGCTTGGTTAGCTTTGAACCTAACCTAACTATATCAAACCTAACTTTTTTCGGACATTTTTGTAACTTTTTTCGGACATTTTTGTAACTTTTTTCGGACATTTTTGTAACTATTTTCGGACATTTTTGTAACTTTTTCGGACATTTTTGTGACTTTTTTCGGATATTTTTTTAATGTAAGGTTAGGTTAGCTTTGAACCTAACCTAACTATATGAAACCTAACTTTTTTTGTAACTTTTTTCGGACATTTTTGTAACTTTTTCGGACATTTTTGTAACTTTTTTCGGACATTTTTGTAACTTTTTTCGGACAATTTTTTTTATGCTATGTTAGGTTAGAACCTAACCTAACTATATCAAACCTAACTTTTTTCGGACATTTTTGTAACTTTTTTCGGACATTTTTGTAACTTTTTCCGGACATTTTTGTAACTTTTTTCGGGCATTTTTTTGTTACTTTTTTCGGGCATTTTTGTAACTTTTTTCGGACATTTTTGTAACTTTTTTCGGGCATTTTTTTTGTTACTTTTTTCGGGCATTTTTGTAACTTTTTTCGGACATTTTTGTAACTTTTTTCGGACATTTTTTTTAATGTTAGGTTAGGTTAGCTTTGAACCTAACCTAACTATATCAAACCTAACTTTTTTTGGACATTATTGTAACTTTTTTCGGACATTTTTTTTGTTACTTTTTTCGGACATTTTTGTATCTTTTTTAGGACATTTTTTTTATGCTAGGTTAGCTTTGAACCTAACCTAACTATATCAAACCTAACTTTTTTCGGACATTTTTGTAACTTTTTTCGGACATTTTTGTAACTTTTTCCGGACATTTTTGTAACTTTTTTCGGGCATTTTTTTGTTACTTTTTTCGGGCATTTTTGTAACTTTTTTCGGACATTTTTGTAACTTTTTTCGGACATTTTTTTTAATGTTAGGTTAGGTTAGCTTTGAACCTAACCTAACTATATCAAACCTAACTTTTTTTGGACATTATTGTAACTTTTTTCGGACATTTTTTTTGTAACTTTTTTCGGACATTTTTGTATCTTTTTTAGGACATTTTTTTTATGCTAGGTTAGCTTTGAACCTAACCTAACTATATCAAACCTAACTTTTTTCGGACATTTTTGTATCTTTTTTAGGACATTTTTTTTATGCTAGGTTAGCTTTGAACCTAACCTAACTATATCAAACCTAACTTTTTTCGGACATTTTTGTAACTTTTTTCGGACATTTTTGTAACTTTTTTCGGACATTTTTTTTGTAACTTTTTTCGGACATTTTTGTATCTTTTTT
>CAJQGB010000045.1:0-29957 GCA_905475315.1 Autographa pulchrina | reverse complement strand
CAAACCTAACCTAACCTAACCTAACCTAACCTAACCTAACCTAACCTAACCTAACCTAACCTAACCTAACCTAACCTAACCTAACCTAACCTAACCTAACCTAACCTAACCTAACCTAACCTAACCTAACCTAACCTAACCTAACCTACCCCTAACCTAACCTAACCTAACCTAACCTAACCTAACCTAACCTAACCTAACCTAACCTAACCTAACCTAACCTAACCTAACCTAACCTAACCTAACCTAACCTAACCTAACCTAACCAAACCTAACCTAACCTAACCTAACCTAACCTAACCTAACCTAACCTAACCTAACCAAACCTAACCTAACCTACCACCTAACCCTAACCTAACCTAACCTAACCTAACCTAACCTAACCTAACCTAACCTAACCTAACCTACCCAACCTAACCTAACCTAACCTAACCTAACCAAACCTAACCTAACCTAACCTAACCTAACCTAACCTAACCTAACCTAACCTAACCTAACCTAACCAACCTAACCTAACCTAACCCTAACCTAACCTAACCTAACCTAACCTAACCTAACCTCACCTAACCTAACCTAACCTAACCTACCCTAACCTAACCTAACCCGAACCTAACCTAACCTAACCTAACCTAACCTAACCTAACCTAACCTAACCTAACCTAACCTAACCTAACCTAACCTAACCTAACCTAACCTAACCTAACCTAACCTAACCTAACCGATACAAAATTTTTTCATTTTTGTGCGATTTTAACTGTAATTTTTTATAAACGTGTCCCTTTTGACCTCATTGTTGACCTTCGCGCCTATACACGCGAAAATATTTGATATTTTTCGTATTTTTACGAAAATTTTATTGTTATTGCTATATAGCGGTACATTATTTTGCTTGACACGTGATAACTTCGCTGTTTATCGGTGGATTGTCGCGATTTCTTTGTTGACCTACAGCTCAAGACGTCTGCTTTCGTTTGAGTATAATTTTGGCATTCCATTTTAAAAACAAATAGCTTTTATTTACTAAAAACCTCTTAAAATCACAAAATTTTTCAAAGTCATTTTTTCAAAAACTGTTCAGCAAAAATTTCATTTAGTTACATCTGTTTGTAGGTCTCTTAAAGACCTTCCTAAATATATAGCACACGTATCGTGTGATTATATAGAACCTTCAATATTTTTCTACCTTAAAAATTAAATTAAATCCTGTAAAAAATCAGTTTTTCCCGGTTTTCCAGGGAAATTTGTTCCCGGACCCCTAAATTTTATTACGCCATTCGCTCGCAAACGTCCAGCCGAAGAGAACGATACCACTCACGTGGCGCTCCGACTACCTGGAGCCGAGGAAATTGCGATTTGTGTTCCCGACCAAAACAACATCTCGTGGAGTGCTATATAAGTACTTGAAAATCCACCTAAGTCGGCCGCACAAACGGTTCACTTGTATACAAAATTTTTCATTTTTGTGCGATTTTAACTGTAATTTTTTATAAACGTGTCCCTTTTGACCTCATTGTTGACCTTCGCGCCTATACACGCGAAAATATTTGATATTTTTCGTATTTTACGAAAATTTTATTGTTATTGCTATATAGCGGTACATTATTTTGCTTGACACGTGATAACTTCGCTGTTTATCGGTGGATTGTCGCGATTTCTTTGTTGACCTACAGCTCAAGACGTCTGCTTTCGTTTGAGTATAATTTTGGCATTCCATTTTAAAAACAAATAGCTTTTATTTACTAAAAACCTCTTAAAATCACAAAATTTTTCAAAGTCATTTTTTCAAAAACTGTTCAGCAAAAATTTCATTTAGTTACATCTGTTTGTAGGTCTCTTAAAGACCTTCCTAAATATATAGCACACGTATCGTGTGATTATATAGAACTTCAATATTTTTCTACCTTAAAAATTAAATTAAATCCTGTAAAAAATCAGTTTTTCCCGGTTTTCCAGGGAAATTTGTTCCCGGACCCCTAAATTTTATTACGCCATTCGCTCGCAAACGTCCAGCCGAAGAGAACGATACCACTCACGTGGCGCTCCGACTACCTCGAGCCGAAGAAATTTCGAGTTTTTTTGCCCTCCCACCCACCCATATTTCCTTGGCCATATCGATTCCGGAGACTTTTTCCACATACCTTTTTATACCCCAATAACTTTGGGAGGCCATAGCTCCGGAGTCGATAGTGCTAGAGGGCTGCGGTTTGCGGCGTTGGAGGGGCGCTGGACTGCTCTAAATTATCTTGCTAATTCTGGTGCCCTCAGCCCAGAAAGCTAATTTTGGCAACAGTGCTTGTGCTTCAGACACAGAAAATTTTGACTTTTTTGGTCGTTTCAGACGCTTCTTGTTCAGCAAGAAGCGCATAATCGTAAAAGCGACTGTAGAGCGTAGAGACTAGGGTCTTTCTGACGTCCCGGCGCACTTGGGCCGCGAATACCTTGAACAGAAAACGGAATTATTAATACACATTTTATATAAATCGCCAAATCAAAATTTTTTATCATTTTACAATTTTATTTATACAATTTTACAACTTTTACAAGACATAGGATTAAGACTGTATTTAACACTTCTACAAAATTACCACAAATATATATTACTCGGTTAGGTTAGGGGTATAACTTGGTTGTCCTATCCCTTTCCTGATCCCCAATCCTCAAGGCACGATCCCCTCTAACAGAATGTACCGAACCCCGGCAAAGAAATCCTTAGCCACATCCCCGCCACTTACTCCCCCAAGACAAATGCACAAAACCAACTGCTTTCACACCCAGACGAAAGTCCGGAGGGACGAAGGGGAGCAAGAGGCGGCAAAAATCCTTTTCCCGGAGGTGAGCCCAGCTCCAGTTGCGCAGCCTAACCGGTTGCAGGAGGCGAGGGCATGGGTGACGAAAGCCAAGATGGCTCTCAACGCGTCGCGTAATCTGAAGACCGATATAAAGGCTTCCGTCACCCAGGCCATCGACCGGCTTTATCAAATGATAAAAGAGGCCGAAGCTGCAAAGTCCGGGTGCCCGTCCTCACAGGCACCTAGTGGCGTAGACGCGGAGGAGCGCACGATTGATCCGCAACCACGGGAAGATGAGTGCTTGCCAAACCAAGTAGAGGGAAATGCTCAAGTCTCTCAGTTGCTCACCTCGTTGGCTGAACATAGCCAGTTAATGAGGGAGAGCAACGAGAAGGCTGAGCAACTAAAAGAGGCCCTAAAGGAAAAGACGGAGTCCCTGGGAGTGGCTACTTACGCTAGTGTAGCGGCGAGCGCAAAGGGGCGTAGACGCCCGGAGCCCACAGCGCTGCACTCGGTCGTGGTCACATCCAGGGACGACATGGAAACCGGGGAGGAGGTACTGAGCCGCATCAGAACGGCAATTAACGCAAAGGCTGGGGGGATCAACATCGACCGTATCCGGAAGGCCAAAGACAGGAAGATCGTCATCGGTTGTAGAAGCGAAGAGGAACGGAACAGAGTTCAACTTCGTATTGAGGCAGCAGACCACCAGCTCGAGGTCCTGGTCGTCAAAAACCAGGACCCCCTCATCATCCTCAGGGACGTCCTTGGATCCCACAAGGACGAGGAAATCTTGGAGTTCCTGAGGATGCAGAACAAGAACCTGTTCCGCGACCTCCCAACCGATGACGATAGGGCCGAAGTCAAGTACCGGAAGAGGGCCAAAAGCACAATTTTGTGCCATGTGGTCCTCCAGGTATCCCCCCAGCTTTGGAGTAGGTTTCTTGAGGCGTCTGAGGTGTACCTCGACCTCCAGCTCATCAAGGCGGAGGACCAGTCGCCACTGGTCCAATGCTCAATGTGTCTGGGGTACGGGCACAGCAGGCGCCTCTGCACAGAAACAACAGAAAAGTGCGGGTACTGCGGTGGCCCTCACCAGCGGAGAGATTGCGCAGAGAAGCTCGCCAACGCGCAACCCACTTGCTGCAACTGCACAAAGGCCAGTTTGGAGACGACGGGGCACAATGCTTTCAGCATGGACTGCCCCGTCCGGCGCAAGTGGGACGCGCTGGCTAGAGCAAAGACTGCGTACTGCTGAGGGCCCCCCCGGAAAGAACATAACAAGGGACGGCGGCGGATACGGAACGCTAGCAGTTACAATCGGTCCAGCGGAGCAAACAACATCGGGTCAAAGCCGCGGCGGCACGGTGTATAGAATAAAAGGGCGTAAAGCTAATTGGATTTGGTTTTATGTAAAACCAGATAAATTATACCACGCAACCATACTCACCGTGCAATCGCGGCTCGATAAACCATGGATGCCAAAAACTCCCACCGTTGTCGCAATAGAGCACCGCAATAAAATCCCCGCCCACAAAAAGCAGCAGCAACGTGCGGAGAACGGCGAAGCACTCCCCGCCTTACAGTATGGCACCTGCAACAGAAAAGTGCAAAATAAGACAGCACCGATAAGAAATGCTCAAGAAGGCCCAACACAGATAATAAACAGCAGGGTGCATGATGATCATCACCCCATTTATATCAAAGCACTCCTGTGTTAATAGACCACAGCAAAAGAAACGTGCAAATTAAAAAAGGTGCTGAAGTAGGTGGCTTTTAAAAAGCAGAACCTGCCCTACCCCCAAATTCCCTAAAAAACTTTTTTAACCCAGCAACTATGAAACCGAAGCGCCTAAAGGCTCTGATAATGTTAGAGGGATGAAATAGTACGAATCCAAACGAAAAAAAAAAAAAAAAAAAAAAAAAAAACCTAACCTAACCTAACCTAACCTAACCTAACCTAACCTAACCTAACCTAACCTAACCTAACCTAACCTAACCTAACCTAACCTAACCTAACCTAACCTAACCTAACCTAACCTAACCTAACCTAACCTAACCTAACCTAACCTAACCTAACCTAACCTAACCTAACCTAACCTAACCTAACCTAACCTAACCTAACCTAACCTAACCTAACCTAACCTAACCTAACCTAACCTAACCTAACCTAACCTAACCTAACCTAACCTAACCTAACCTAACCTAACCTAACCTAACCTAACCTAACCTAACCTAACCTAACCTAACCTAACCTAACCTAACCTAACCTAATCTAACCTAACCTAACCTAACCTAACCTAACCTAACCTAACCTAACCTAACCTAACCTAACCTAACCTAACCTAACCTAACCTAACCTAACCTAACCTAACCTAACCTAACCTAACCTAACCTAACCTAACCTAACCTAACCTAACCTAACCTAACCTAACCTAACCTAACCTAACCTAACCTAACCTAACCTAACCTAACCTAACCTAACCTAACCTAACCTAACCTAACCTAACCTAACCTAACCTAACCTAACCTAACCTAACCTAACCTAACCTAACCTAACCTAACCTAACCTAACCTAACCTAACCTAACCTAACCTAACCTAACCTAACCTAACCTAACCTAACCTAACCTAACCTAACCTAACCTAACCTAACCTAACCTAACCTAACCTAACCTAACCTAACCTAACCTAACCTAACCTAACCTAACCTAACCTAACCTAACCTAACCTAACCTAACCTAACCTAACCTAACCTAACCTAACCTAACCTAACCTAACCTAACCTAACCTAACCTAACCTAACCTAACCTAACCTAACCTAACCTAACCTAACCTAACCTAACCTAACCTAACCTAACCTAACCTAACCTAACCTAACCTAACCTAACCTAACCTAACCTAACCTAACCTAACCTAACCTAACCTAACCTAACCTAACCTAACCTAACCTAACCTAACCTAACCTAATCTAACCTAACCTAACCTAACCTAACCTAACCTAACCTAACCTAACCTAACCTAACCTAACCTAACCTAACCTAACCTAACCTAACCTAACCTAACCTAACCTAACCTAACCTAACCTAACCTAACCTAACCTAACCTAACCTAACCTAACCTAACCTAACCTAACCTAACCTAACCTAACCTAACCTAACCTAACCTAACCTAACCTAACCTAACCTAACCTAACCTAACCTAACCTAACCTAACCTAACCTAACCTAACCTAACCTAACCTAACCTAACCTAACCTAACCTAACCTAACCTAACCTAACCTAACCTAACCTAACCTAACCTAACCTAACCTAACCTAACCTAACCTAACCTAACCGGTATACAAAATTTTTCATTTTTGTGCGATTTTGTTCTAGTTTTTTTGTAAACGTGTCCATTTTAACCCTATTGTTGACCTTCGCGCCTATACACGCGAAAATATTTGATATTTTTCGTATTTTTACGAAAATTGTTATTGTTATTGCTATATAGCGGTACATTATTTCGCTTGACACGTGATAACTTCGCTGTTTACTGGTGGATTGTCGCGATTTCTTTGTTGACTCACAGCTCAAGACGTCTGCTTTCGTTTGAGTATAATTTTGGCATCCCATTTTTAAAAACAAATAGCTTTTTTGACAAAAAACCTTCTAAATTACTATCATTTTTCAAAGTCATTTTTTCAAAAACGGTTTAGTAAAAATTTCATTTAGTTATATCTGTTTGTAGGTCTCTTAAAGACCTTCCTAAATATATAGCACACGTATCGTGTGATTATATAGAACTTCAATATTTTTCTACTTTAAAAATTAAATTAAATCCTGTAAAAAATCAGATTTTCCCGGTTTTCCAGGGAAATTTGTTCCCGGACCCCTAAATTTTATTACGTCATTCGCTCGCAGACGTCCAGCCGAAGAGAACGGTACCACTCACGTGGCGCTCCGACTACCTCGAGCCAAAGAAATTGCGAGTTTTTTGCCCTCCCACCCACCCATATTTTCTCAGCCATATCGATTCCGGAGGCTTTCGGCGAACACTTTTTGACACCCCATTCACTTTGGGAGGCCATAGCTCCGGAGTCGATAGTGCTAGAGGGTTGCGGTTTGTGGCGTTGGATGGGACTTGGATAGCACCAAAATTTAGACACGGTTGCGTGACACTCGGTTGCGCCGCCTTCACCTGGACCTCGTACCTGTGCCACAGGTATCAAAAATTTTGCCTGTACAGGTCAATTTTGGACACTTCTTGCAATAGCAAGAAGTGTATACCTGCTAAGTTGGCCTTAGCACGGTGCTCCCTGGGCCCCTCTTGCGTCACAGAGGCTTGACTACTCTTCTCGCGCTTAAAACAGCAAAACATTGACCATTATCAGGCACAAAAATTTAAGAATTATACAATTTTATTTACTATTAGGTTTTTATCATTTTACAATTTTATCTTTACATTTTTACAACTTTTACAAGAACTAGGATTAAGACTGTGTTTACTACTTTTACAAATTTACCACAAATATATTTTACTCGGTTAGGTTAGGGGTATAACTTGGTTTTTCCTATCCCTATCCTGACCCCTGATCCCCCAAGGTCCCAAGGTACGATCCCCTCTACCAATATGTACCGAACCCCGGCAAAGAAATCCTCAGCCTCATCTCCGCCACTTACTCCCCCAAGACAAATGCACAAAATCAGCAACTTTCATACCCAGACGAAAGTCCGGAGGGACGAAGGGGAGCAAGAGGCGGCAAAAGTTCTATTCCCGGATGCGAGCCCAGCCCCAGTTGCGCAGCCAAGCCGGTTGCAGGAGGCGAGGGCATGGGTGACGAAAGCCAAGATGGCTCTCAATGCGTCACGCAATCTAAAGACCGATATAAAGGCTTCCGTCACCCAGGCCATCGACCGGCTTTATCAAATGATAAAAGAGGCCGAAGCTGCAAAGTCCGTGTGCCCGTCCCCGCAGGCACCTAGTGGCGCAGATGTGGAGGAGCGCACGGCTGACCCGCAACCACGGGAGGACGAGCGCGCACAAAATCAAGTAGGAGGGAATGCTCAAGTCTCTCAGTTGCTCACCTCGTTGGCTGAGCATGGCCAGCTGATGAGGGAGAGCAACGAGAAGGCTGAGCAGTTAAAGGAGGCCCTGAAGGAAAGGAAGGAGTCCCTGGGGGTGGCTACTTACGCGAGCGTAGCGGCGAGCGCAAAGGGGCGAAAACGCCCGGAGCCCACTGCGCTGCACTCCGTGGTGGTCACATCCAGGGACGAAATGGAAACCGGGGAAGAGGTTTTGGTCCGGGTCAGGACGGCCATTAATGCTCGGTCAGAATGCATCAACATAGATCGCATCAGAAAGGCCAAAGATAGGAAGATTGTCATCGGTTGTAGAAGTGAAGAGGAGCGGAACAGAGTACAGTCGCGAATAGAGGCAGCAGACGATCAGCTCGAGGTCCTGGTCGTAAAAAACCAGGACCCCCTCATCATCCTCAGGGACGTCCTTGCCTCACATAAGGATGAGGAAATCCTGGAGTTCCTGAGGATGCAAAATAAGAATCTGTTCCGTGACCTCCCAACCGATGACGATCGGGCCGAAATCCGGTATAGGAAGAGGGCTAAGAGTACTATACTGTGCCACGTAGTACTAAAAGTATCACCCACTCTCTGGTCGAGGTTTCTCGAGGCGTCTGAGGTCTACCTCGATCTCCAGCTCATTAGAGCGGAGGACCAGTCTCCGCTGGTCCAATGCTCAATGTGTCTGGGGTACGGGCACAGCAGGCGCCTCTGCACGGAGAAAATTGAGAAGTGTGGATACTGCGGCGGCCCTCACCAGCGGCAAGATTGCGCGGAGAAGCTCGCCAACGCACAACCCACTTGCTGTAACTGCACGAAGGCCAGCCTGGAGACGACGGGGCATAATGCTTTTAGCATGGACTGCCCCGTCCGACGCAAGTGGGATGCGCTGGCTCGGGCGAAGACCGCGTACTGCTGAGGGCCTCCCAGGAGACGACGTGGCGAGGGACGGCGGGGAATACGATAACGTGGCGGATACTCTGGTGTCAACAGAGTCGATTATATCAGGTCAGAGCAGCGACGACACGGTGCACAAAAACAAATGGCGGAAGAATAATTGTATCTGGTTTTATGAAAAACCCGAAAAATTAAATCCAGCAACCATACCCACCGTGCCATCGTGGTTCGATGAATCCTCTGCACCAAGTTTCACACCGAAGTCACTAGACGTCCCCACGATATTCCCTGCCCCCAGTATGGAGAAGCAGAGTGCAAAACGCGGCGTAGCGCTCCCCGCAAAACTGCACAGCACCTGTAAAAGAAAAATAAAAATTAGTAAACAACACTACGTAATGTTCAAGGCAACAAACGCATAGCCAATAAACCGCAAGGCGTATGATGAACATCACCCCGTTTATTGCACTAGCGACATGGCCACAACATAACGTGTGACTAAAGATACGGTGCTGAAGCGAGTGGCTCCATAAGCTAAACTTGCCCAAAATCCAACTACTCACCCATACCACATATACTCAGCATTCATGGAAACAGGAACCCAAAGTCTCTGACCATGTTAGAGGGACGAAGAGCGTAAACCTTAAGAAAAAAAAAAAAAAAAAAAAAAAAACCTAACCTAACCTAACCTAACCTAACCTAACCTAACCTAACCTAACCTAACCTAACCTAACCTAACCTAACCTAACCTAACCTAACCTAACCTAACCTAACCTAACCTAACCTAACCTAACCTAACCTAACCTAACCTAACCTAACCTAACCTAACCTAACCTAACCTAACCTAACCTAACCTAACCTAACCTAACCTAACCTAACCTAACCTAACCTAACCTAACCTAACCTAACCTAACCTAACCTAACCTAACCTAACCTAACCTAACCTAACCTAACCTAACCTAACCTAACCTAACCTAACCTAACCTAACCTAACCTAACCTAACCTAACCTAACCTAACCTAACCTAACCTAACCTAACCTAACCTAACCTAACCTAACCTAACCTAACCTAACCTAACCTAACCTAACCTAACCTAACCCGTATACAAAAAATTTAATTTTTGTGCGATTTTGTTCAAACTTTTTTGTAAACGTGTCCATTTTAACCTTATTGTTGACCTACGCGCTTTTACACGCGAAAATATTTGATATTTTTCGTATTTTTACGAAAATTGTTATTGTTATTGCTATATAGCGGTACATAATTTTACTTGACACGTGATAACTTCGCTGTTTACTGGTGGATTGTCGCGATTTCTTTGTTGACTCACAGCTCAAGACGTCTGCTTTCGTTTGAGTATAATTTTGGCATCCCATTTTTAAAAACAAATAGCTTTTTTGACAAAAAACCTTCTAAATTACTATCATTTTTCAAAGTCATTTTTTCAAAAACGGTTTAGTAAAAATTTCATTTAGTTATATCTGTTTGTAGGTCTCTTAAAGACCTTCCTAAATATATAGCACACGTATCGTGTGATTATATAGAACATCTAAATTTTTAACCTTAAAAAGTAGTAATTAATCTTGTAAAATATCAGTTTTTCCCGGTTTTCCAGGGAAATTTGTTCCCGGACCCCTAAATTTTATTACGCCATTCGCTCGCAAACGTCCAGCCGAAGAGAACGATACCACTCACGTGGCGCTCCGACTACCTGGAGCCGAGGAAATTGCGATTTGTGTTCCCGACCAAAACAACATCTCGTGGAGTGCTATATAAGTACTTGAAAATCCACCTAAGTCGGCCGCACAAACGGTTCACTTGTATACAAAAAATTTAATTTTTGTGCGATTTTGTTCAAACTTTTTTGTAAACGTGTCCATTTTAACCTTATTGTTGACCTACGCGCTTTTACACGCGAAAATATTTGATATTTTTCGTATTTTTACGAAAATTGTTATTGTTATTGCTATATAGCGGTACATAATTTTACTTGACACGTGATAACTTCGCTGTTTACTGGTGGATTGTCGCGATTTCTTTGTTGACTCACAGCTCAAGACGTCTGCTTTCGTTTGAGTATAATTTTGGCATCCCATTTTTAAAAACAAATAGCTTTTTTGACAAAAAACCTTCTAAATTACTATCATTTTTCAAAGTCATTTTTTCAAAAACGGTTTAGTAAAAATTTCATTTAGTTATATCTGTTTGTAGGTCTCTTAAAGACCTTCCTAAATATATAGCACACGTATCGTGTGATTATATAGAACATCTAAATTTTTAACCTTAAAAAGTAGTAATTAATCTTGTAAAATATCAGTTTTTCCCGGTTTTCCAGGGAAATTTGTTTCCGGACCCCTAAATTTTATTACGCCATTCGCTCGCAAACGTCCAGCCGAAGAGAACGATACCACTCACGTGGCGCTCCGACTACCTGGAGCCGAGGAAATTGCGATTTGTGTTCCCGACCAAAACAACATCTCGTGGAGTGCTATATAAGTACTTGAAAATCCACCTAAGTCGGCCGCACAAACGGTTCACTTGTATACAAAAAATTTAATTTTTGTGCGATTTTGTTCAAACTTTTTTGTAAACGTGTCCATTTTAACCTTATTGTTGACCTACGCGCTTTTACACGCGAAAATATTTGATATTTTTCGTATTTTTACGAAAATTGTTATTGTTATTGCTATATAGCGGTACATAATTTTACTTGACACGTGATAACTTCGCTGTTTACTGGTGGATTGTCGCGATTTCTTTGTTGACTCACAGCTCAAGACGTCTGCTTTCGTTTGAGTATAATTTTGGCATCCCATTTTTAAAAACAAATAGCTTTTTTGACAAAAAACCTTCTAAATTACTATCATTTTTCAAAGTCATTTTTTCAAAAACGGTTTAGTAAAAATTTCATTTAGTTATATCTGTTTGTAGGTCTCTTAAAGACCTTCCTAAATATATAGCACACGTATCGTGTGATTATATAGAACATCTAAATTTTTAACCTTAAAAAGTAGTAATTAATCTTGTAAAATATCAGTTTTTCCCGGTTTTCCAGGGAAATTTGTTTCCGGACCCCTAAATTTTATTACGCCATTCGCTCGCAAACGTCCAGCCGAAGAGAACGATACCACTCACGTGGCGCTCCGACTACCTGGAGCCGAGGAAATTGCGATTTGTGTTCCCGACCAAAACAACATCTCGTGGAGTGCTATATAAGTACTTGAAAATCCACCTAAGTCGGCCGCACAAACGGTTCACTTGTATACAAAAAATTTAATTTTTGTGCGATTTTGTTCAAACTTTTTTGTAAACGTGTCCATTTTAACCTTATTGTTGACCTACGCGCTTTTACACGCGAAAATATTTGATATTTTTCGTATTTTTACGAAAATTGTTATTGTTATTGCTATATAGCGGTACATAATTTTACTTGACACGTGATAACTTCGCTGTTTACTGGTGGATTGTCGCGATTTCTTTGTTGACTCACAGCTCAAGACGTCTGCTTTCGTTTGAGTATAATTTTGGCATCCCATTTTTAAAAACAAATAGCTTTTTTGACAAAAAACCTTCTAAATTACTATCATTTTTCAAAGTCATTTTTTCAAAAACGGTTTAGTAAAAATTTCATTTAGTTATATCTGTTTGTAGGTCTCTTAAAGACCTTCCTAAATATATAGCACACGTATCGTGTGATTATATAGAACATCTAAATTTTTAACCTTAAAAAGTAGTAATTAATCTTGTAAAATATCAGTTTTTCCCGGTTTTCCAGGGAAATTTGTTTCCGGACCCCTAAATTTTATTACGCCATTCGCTCGCAAACGTCCAGCCGAAGAGAACGATACCACTCACGTGGCGCTCCGACTACCTGGAGCCGAGGAAATTGCGATTTGTGTTCCCGACCAAAACAACATCTCGTGGAGTGCTATATAAGTACTTGAAAATCCACCTAAGTCGGCCGCACAAACGGTTCACTTGTATACAAAAATTTTAATTTTTGTGCGATTTTGTTCAAACTTTTTTGTAAACGTGTCCATTTTAACCTTATTGTTGACCTACGCGCTTTTACACGCGAAAATATTTGATATTTTTCGTATTTTTACGAAAATTGTTATTGTTATTGCTATATAGCGGTACATAATTTTACTTGACACGTGATAACTTCGCTGTTTACTGGTGGATTGTCGCGATTTCTTTGTTGACTCACAGCTCAAGACGTCTGCTATCGTTTGAGTATAATTTTGGCATCCCATTTTTAAAAACAAATAGCTTTTTTGACAAAAAACCTTCTAAATTACTATCATTTTTCAAAGTCATTTTTTCAAAAACGGTTTAGTAAAAATTTCATTTAGTTATATCTGTTTGTAGGTCTCTTAAAGACCTTCCTAAATATATAGCACACGTATCGTGTGATTATATAGAACATCTAAATTTTTAACCTTAAAAAGTAGTAATTAATCTTGTAAAATATCAGTTTTTCCCGGTTTTCCAGGGAAATTTGTTCCCGGACCCCTAAATTTTATTACGCCATTCGCTCGCAAACGTCCAGCCGAAGAGAACGATACCACTCACGTGGCGCTCCGACTACCTCGAGCCAAAGAAATTGCGAGTTTTTTGCCCTCCCACCCACCCATATTTTCTTGGCCATATCGATTCCGGAGGCTTTCGGCGAACACTTTTTGACACCCCACTTACTTTGGGAGGCCATAGCTCCGGAGTCGATAGTGCTAGAGGGCTGCGGTTGGTGGCGTTGGACGAACGCTAGACCGCTCTTAATTCTCTTCTTATTTCGGGGGCTCTCAGCCTAGAAATCTGCTTTTGGAAACCGTGCTTGTGTTACAGGCACAAAAAATTCACTACATTTTCGGTCGTTTTAGACGCTTTTTGGTCAACAAGAAGTGAATAATCGTTGAAGCGACCACAGGGAGTAGCGGCTAGGGTTCTTCTGACGTCCCGACGTACTTGGAGCGCAAACACCTGGAACAGAAAGTTAAATAACTAGAAATCGCCAATTATTATCTACATTTTATCGTTTATTTTGTGTACACTATATTTATCAACCACATCTTTACATTTTTATCATTTTATTATTTTACATTTTACAATTTACGTCTACAACTTTTACAATATTACTTACTGGTCAATGTGTTTACAACTTATACAATCTTACAAATAATAAAAAGGTTGAGTTGGGTTAGAGTTGGTCCCTTTCCATCTTCCCTTCCCGACCAACGTCATCCCTCACATCACACCTCACAAGATGTTCCGCACCCCCGCCAAAAAATCTACAGGACCATCTCCGCCTACCACTCCCCCGAGACAAGCGACCAAGTCAGAAGCTTTTAAAACCCAAACTAAAGTTCGGAGGGACATGGGGGAGCGGGAGGCGGCCAAGGTCCTCTTCCCGGAGGTTAGCCCAGCCGTGGCGGTGCAGCCTAGCAGGTTGCAGGAGGCGAGGGCATGGGTGACGAAGGCCAAAATCGCTTTAAACGCATCGCGTAATCTGAAGACAGATATAAAGGCCTCCGTCACCCAGGCCATCGATAGGCTGTACCAGCTTATAAAAGATGGCGAAGCTGGCAAGGCTGTGTGCTCCTCCCCACCGGCGTTTATTGACGCCGTGGTTGAGGAGCGCATATGTGAGCCGCAGCCCCGGGAGGAGGCAACGGCAACACAGGCGGGGTGTCAATCGGGGGTCTCCGAGTTGCTCTCCTCATTGGCTGAACACAGCAAGCTAATGAGAGAGAGCAATGAGCGAGCGGAGCAGCTCAAGGAGGCCCTCCAGGCGAAAACTCAGTCTCTGGAGGTGCCCACGTATGCGAGTGTGGCGGCGAGCGCAAAGGGGTGGAAACGCCCAGAGCCTACTGCGCTGCACTCGGTGGTGGTCACGTCCAGAGACGAGATGGACACGGGGGAGCAGGTCCTTGGGAGGATCCGGACAGCCCTCAACGCCAAAGTTGAGGGCCTACACGTCGACCGGGTCCGAAAGGCAAAAGACAGAAAAATCGTCGTCAGCTGTCGAACCGAAGAGGAGCGGAACAGGGTAAAATCAAAAATCGAGGAAGCAGACAATCAGCTCGAGGTCCTGATGGTTAAAAATCAGGACCCCCTCGTCACCCTCAGGGATGTCCTCACCTTTCACAAGGATGAGGATATACTGGACTTCCTGAGGGTGCAAAACCGGAAACTGTTCCGCGACCTCCCAGCTGGCGACGACAGGGTGGAGATCCTGTTCAGGAAGAAGGCTAGAAATGAGCTCATGTGCCACATTGTTGCAAAGGTGTCCCCAGCTCTCTGGGGTAGGCTGGTGGAGGCGGCTGAGGTGTACGTAGACCTGCAGCTCATCCGAGTGGAGGACCAGTCACCGCTGGTCCAATGCTCGATGTGCCTTGGATACGGGCACAGCAGACGCCTCTGCACGGAGACCGTAGAGAGATGTGGACACTGCGGCGGCCCCCATCACCGCAGCAACTGCGCGGAGAGGCTCGCCAACGCAACACCCACCTGTTGCAATTGCACCAAAGCAAGCTTGGAAGTGACGGGACACAGTGCATTTAGCATGGAGTGTCCCGTCCGCCGCAGGTGGGATGCGTTGGCTCGAGCAAAGACGGCGTATTGCTGAGGGCCGCCACGCGACACAAGTGGCAACATATAGTGGCTACTCCAAAGACTGCGAAACAGACACGGTGGGCCTATCCAACCCGGTATGTGAGAAACAAGGACGCAACGGCACGGTACAAATACAAAAGCTGCACGTCATAAATTTCGGCCAGTTTCATGAGAAACTGGTCAAATTAGCAAGGAAAAGCGGACTTACCTGGCCGTTGCGACTCCAAATCGGCAAACTCCGAAGAGAACCACTACCGCGGGAATTAGGCTCAACTGCATCTTCGCTGCGCGCTCCTGCCGCTGGTGCAACATCGTCCCTAACAAGCGTAAATCTGAAAAGGAAAACAAGGTGAAATGAAAAGGCATGGCGTATGCTAAGCATTACCAACCTTTAAAAAAGTAACCGGCAACCTACAGTACAGAATTATCGCAAGACTGATGAAGCACCTCGGCAGGTGGAGTAACACCTGCCAAACAACCACTCACCCTTCTTCAATCTCCGCCCTGCAAAACTGTCACGCCGCATCCCAAGGACTCTGACCCCCATGTCAGAGGGATGAAAGAAAACAAACAAAAAAAAAAAAAAAAAAAAAAAAACCTAACCTAACCTAACCTAACCTAACCTAACCTAACCTAACCTAACCTAACCTAACCTAACCTAACCTAACCTAACCTAACCTAACCTAACCTAACCTAACCTAACCTAACCTAACCTAACCTAACCTAACCTAACCTAACCTAACCTAACCTAACCTAACCTAACCTAACCTAACCTAACCTAACCTAACCTAACCTAACCTAACCTAACCTAACCTAACCTAACCTAACCTAACCTAACCTAACCTAACCTAACCTAACCTAACCTAACCTAACCTAACCTAACCTAACCTAACCTAACCGTCATCACGGGTTGCGGCAGCAAGCGTATCAAATAGCGTGAGCTGCCGCAACCAACACATAATGCGACATCACCGGTTGCGGCAGCAAGCGTATCCAATAGCGTGAGCTGCCGCAACTAACACATAATGCGACATCATGGGTTGCGGCAGCAAGCGTATCAAATAGCGTGAGCTGCCGCAACCTAAAAAATATTGCAAAACCAAAGTACAATAAAAAAAAAAAAAAAAAAAAAAAACCTAACCTAACCGCCAACGCGCAACCCACTTGTTGCAACTGCACAAAGGCCAGCCTGGAGACGACGGGGCACAATGCTTTCAGCATGGACTGCCCCGTCCGGCGCAAGTGGGACGCGCTGGCTAGAGCAAAGACTGCGTACTGTTGAGGGCCCCCCCGGTAAAAGCGTGACGAGGAACGGCGGCGGATACGGAATGTTAGCGGCTATAATCAGTCTAGCGGAGCCAACAACATCGGGTCAAAACCGCGAATGCACGGTGCAAAGAATAAAAGGGCAAAAAATTAATTGTGTCTGGTTTTATAGAAAAACAGAAAAATTATATACAGCTACCATACTCACCGTGTTATTGCGGTTTAATAAATCCTGGACACCCAAACCCTCCCACCGCCTTGGCAAGAGAACACCGCGAAGAAATCCCCGCCCACACAAATGCAGCAGCGTGCAGAAAGCAGTGGAGCACCCCCCTTACACAATGGCACCTGCAAAGAAAAACAAAAACAAAATAACACCAAAAAACAGTACCTATCACAGTAAATAAATAGCAGGGTGATGGTGAACATCACCCCTTTTATTCGAAAGCATTACTGTATGAATAATCTACAGCAATAAAAGTGCAATAAATATAAAAGGTGCTGAAGTGGGTGGCTCCAAAAAGCAAAACCTGCCCTACCTCCCAATCTCCCAAAAAACATTTTTTTTTTTTTTTTTTTTTATAACGCAAATACGTAAATAGTGTACCCAAAGGCTCTAATCATGTTAGAGGGATCAAACAGCAAAAACCACAAAGAAAAAAAAAAAAAAAAAAAAAAAAAAAAAAAAAAAAAAAAAAAAAAAAAAAAAAAAAAAAAAAAAAAAAAAACCTAACCTAACCTAACCTAACCTAACCTAACCTAACCTAACCTAACCTAACCTAACCTAACCTAACCGAAAACACTTTTAGAAGAAATCTCGTACTACTGCGCTGTTTTCGCTTCTATCACCTTACCTTGGCTCCGTCCAACCCCTAGGCGCGTTTTATACCGTCTAGGTGCGAAATAATTACCTTTTATAACATAAAATTGTCCAAAATAACGTTTTTTTTGGTAAAATTAATTAAATTTCATTGTTTTGCGCTAATTACTTGTACTGATTAGCGATTCAACTTTGCTCATTTGTCGGGGCCGGTGTCTAGATCGCATTGTGCGCTTCGAAACCACCAGTTTCGGCATATAAATTGTAATTCTGTATAAATAACTGTAAATTTTGTACTGAAAAAGTAGTTTTTAGACCTTAACTTTAATTTTTTATATTACACCTAGTCTAGTTTATTACACGGTTAGCTAGCCCTCGCCGAGGCGCTTCTAACGACACCACCCACGTGCGGCTAGCTCGCAAAAAACGCGAAAAATTGACATTTCGTTGATTTTCTTAGTTCACTGAAATCCACCTGTATAGAACGAAACCGCCATACATACGAAAACACTTTTAGAAGAAATCTCGTACTACTGCGCTGTTTTCGCTTCTATCACCTTACCTTGGCTCCGTCCAACCCCTAGGCGCGTTTTATACCGTCTAGGTGCGAAATAATTACCTTTTATAACATAAAATTGTCCAAAATAACGTTTTTTTTGGTAAAATTAATTAAATTTCATTGTTTTGCGCTAATTACTTGTACTGATTAGCGATTCAACTTTGCTCATTTGTCGGGGCCGGTGTCTAGATCGCATTGTGCGCTTCGAAACCACCAGTTTCGGCATATAAATTGTAATTCTGTATAAATAACTGTAAATTTTGTACTGAAAAAGTAGTTTTTAGACCTTAACTTTAATTTTTTATATTACACCTAGTCTAGTTTATTACACGGTTAGCTAGCCCTCGCCGAGGCGCTTCTAACGACACCACCCACGTGCGGCTAGCTCGCAAAAAACGCGAAAAATTGACATTTCGTTGATTTTCTTAGTTCACTGAAATCCACCTGTATAGAACGAAACCGCCATACATACGAAAACACTTTTAGAAGAAATCTCGTACTACTGCGCTGTTTTCGCTTCTATCACCTTACCTTGGCTCCGTCCAACCCCTAGGCGCGTTTTATACCGTCTAGGTGCGAAATAATTACCTTTTATAACATAAAATTGTCCAAAATAACGTTTTTTTTGGTAAAATTAATTAAATTTCATTGTTTTGCGCTAATTACTTGTACTGATTAGCGATTCAACTTTGCTCATTTGTCGGGGCCGGTGTCTAGATCGCATTGTGCGCTTCGAAACCACCAGTTTCGGCATATAAATTGTAATTCTGTATAAATAACTGTAAATTTTGTACTGAAAAAGTAGTTTTTAGACCTTAACTTTAATTTTTTATATTACACCTAGTCTAGTTTATTACACGGTTAGCTAGCCCTCGCCGAGGCGCTTCTAACGACACCACCCACGTGCGGCTAGCTCGCAAAAAACGCGAAAAATTGACATTTCGTTGATTTTCTTAGTTCACTGAAATCCACCTGTATAGAACGAAACCGCCATACATACGAAAACACTTTTAGAAGAAATCTCGTACTACTGCGCTGTTTTCGCTTCTATCACCTTACCTTGGCTCCGTCCAACCCCTAGGCGCGTTTTATACCGTCTAGGTGCGAAATAATTACCTTTTATAACATAAAATTGTCCAAAATAACGTTTTTTTTGGTAAAATTAATTAAATTTCATTGTTTTGCGCTAATTACTTGTACTGATTAGCGATTCAACTTTGCTCATTTGTCGGGGCCGGTGTCTAGATCGCATTGTGCGCTTCGAAACCACCAGTTTCGGCATATAAATTGTAATTCTGTATAAATAACTGTAAATTTTGTACTGAAAAAGTAGTTTTTAGACCTTAACTTTAATTTTTTATATTACACCTAGTCTAGTTTATTACACGGTTAGCTAGCCCTCGCCGAGGCGCTTCTAACGACACCACCCACGTGCGGCTAGCTCGCAAAAAACGCGAAAAATTGACATTTCGTTGATTTTCTTAGTTCACTGAAATCCACCTGTATAGAACGAAACCGCCATACATACGAAAACACTTTTAGAAGAAATCTCGTACTACTGCGCTGTTTTCGCTTCTATCACCTTACCTTGGCTCCGTCCAACCCCTAGGCGCGTTTTATACCGTCTAGGTGCGAAATAATTACCTTTTATAACATAAAATTGTCCAAAATAACGTTTTTTTTGGTAAAATTAATTAAATTTCATTGTTTTGCGCTAATTACTTGTACTGATTAGCGATTCAACTTTGCTCATTTGTCGGGGCCGGTGTCTAGATCGCATTGTGCGCTTCGAAACCACCAGTTTCGGCATATAAATTGTAATTCTGTATAAATAACTGTAAATTTTGTACTGAAAAAGTAGTTTTTAGACCTTAACTTTAATTTTTTATATTACACCTAGTCTAGTTTATTACACGGTTAGCTAGCCCTCGCCGAGGCGCTTCTAACGACACCACCCACGTGCGGCTAGCTCGCAAAAAACGCGAAAAATTGACATTTCGTTGATTTTCTTAGTTCACTGAAATCCACCTGTATAGAACGAAACCGCCATACATACGAAAACACTTTTAGAAGAAATCTCGTACTACTGCGCTGTTTTCGCTTCTATCACCTTACCTTGGCTCCGTCCAACCCCTAGGCGCGTTTTATACCGTCTAGGTGCGAAATAATTACCTTTTATAACATAAAATTGTCCAAAATAACGTTTTTTTTGGTAAAATTAATTAAATTTCATTGTTTTGCGCTAATTACTTGTACTGATTAGCGATTCAACTTTGCTCATTTGTCGGGGCCGGTGTCTAGATCGCATTGTGCGCTTCGAAACCACCAGTTTCGGCATATAAATTGTAATTCTGTATAAATAACTGTAAATTTTGTACTGAAAAAGTAGTTTTTAGACCTTAACTTTAATTTTTTATATTACACCTAGTCTAGTTTATTACACGGTTAGCTAGCCCTCGCCGAGGCGCTTCTAACGACACCACCCACGTGCGGCTAGCTCGCAAAAAACGCGAAAAATTGACATTTCGTTGATTTTCTTAGTTCACTGAAATCCACCTGTATAGAACGAAACCGCCATACATACGAAAACACTTTTAGAAGAAATCTCGTACTACTGCGCTGTTTTCGCTTCTATCACCTTACCTTGGCTCCGTCCAACCCCTAGGCGCGTTTTATACCGTCTAGGTGCGAAATAATTACCTTTTATAACATAAAATTGTCCAAAATAACGTTTTTTTTGGTAAAATTAATTAAATTTCATTGTTTTGCGCTAATTACTTGTACTGATTAGCGATTCAACTTTGCTCATTTGTCGGGGCCGGTGTCTAGATCGCATTGTGCGCTTCGAAACCACCAGTTTCGGCATATAAATTGTAATTCTGTATAAATAACTGTAAATTTTGTACTGAAAAAGTAGTTTTTAGACCTTAACTTTAATTTTTTATATTACACCTAGTCTAGTTTATTACACGGTTAGCTAGCCCTCGCCGAGGCGCTTCTAACGACACCACCCACGTGCGGCTAGCTCGCAAAAAACGCGAAAAATTGACATTTCGTTGATTTTCTTAGTTCACTGAAATCCACCTGTATAGAACGAAACCGCCATACATACGAAAACACTTTTAGAAGAAATCTCGTACTACTGCGCTGTTTTCGCTTCTATCACCTTACCTTGGCTCCGTCCAACCCCTAGGCGCGTTTTATACCGTCTAGGTGCGAAATAATTACCTTTTATAACATAAAATTGTCCAAAATAACGTTTTTTTTGGTAAAATTAATTAAATTTCATTGTTTTGCGCTAATTACTTGTACTGATTAGCGATTCAACTTTGCTCATTTGTCGGGGCCGGTGTCTAGATCGCATTGTGCGCTTCGAAACCACCAGTTTCGGCATATAAATTGTAATTCTGTATAAATAACTGTAAATTTTGTACTGAAAAAGTAGTTTTTAGACCTTAACTTTAATTTTTTATATTACACCTAGTCTAGTTTATTACACGGTTAGCTAGCCCTCGCCGAGGCGCTTCTAACGACACCACCCACGTGCGGCTAGCTCGCAAAAAACGCGAAAAATTGACATTTCGTTGATTTTCTTAGTTCACTGAAATCCACCTGTATAGAACGAAACCGCCATACATACGAAAACACTTTTAGAAGAAATCTCGTACTACTGCGCTGTTTTCGCTTCTATCACCTTACCTTGGCTCCGTCCAACCCCTAGGCGCGTTTTATACCGTCTAGGTGCGAAATAATTACCTTTTATAACATAAAATTGTCCAAAATAACGTTTTTTTTGGTAAAATTAATTAAATTTCATTGTTTTGCGCTAATTACTTGTACTGATTAGCGATTCAACTTTGCTCATTTGTCGGGGCCGGTGTCTAGATCGCATTGTGCGCTTCGAAACCACCAGTTTCGGCATATAAATTGTAATTCTGTATAAATAACTGTAAATTTTGTACTGAAAAAGTAGTTTTTAGACCTTAACTTTAATTTTTTATATTACACCTAGTCTAGTTTATTACACGGTTAGCTAGCCCTCGCCGAGGCGCTTCTAACGACACCACCCACGTGCGGCTAGCTCGCAAAAAACGCGAAAAATTGACATTTCGTTGATTTTCTTAGTTCACTGAAATCCACCTGTATAGAACGAAACCGCCATACATACGAAAACACTTTTAGAAGAAATCTCGTACTACTGCGCTGTTTTCGCTTCTATCACCTTACCTTGGCTCCGTCCAACCCCTAGGCGCGTTTTATACCGTCTAGGTGCGAAATAATTACCTTTTATAACATAAAATTGTCCAAAATAACGTTTTTTTTGGTAAAATTAATTAAATTTCATTGTTTTGCGCTAATTACTTGTACTGATTAGCGATTCAACTTTGCTCATTTGTCGGGGCCGGTGTCTAGATCGCATTGTGCGCTTCGAAACCACCAGTTTCGGCATATAAATTGTAATTCTGTATAAATAACTGTAAATTTTGTACTGAAAAAGTAGTTTTTAGACCTTAACTTTAATTTTTTATATTACACCTAGTCTAGTTTATTACACGGTTAGCTAGCCCTCGCCGAGGCGCTTCTAACGACACCACCCACGTGCGGCTAGCTCGCAAAAAACGCGAAAAATTGACATTTCGTTGATTTTCTTAGTTCACTGAAATCCACCTGTATAGAACGAAACCGCCATACATACGAAAACACTTTTAGAAGAAATCTCGTACTACTGCGCTGTTTTCGCTTCTATCACCTTACCTTGGCTCCGTCCAACCCCTAGGCGCGTTTTATACCGTCTAGGTGCGAAATAATTACCTTTTATAACATAAAATTGTCCAAAATAACGTTTTTTTTGGTAAAATTAATTAAATTTCATTGTTTTGCGCTAATTACTTGTACTGATTAGCGATTCAACTTTGCTCATTTGTCGGGGCCGGTGTCTAGATCGCATTGTGCGCTTCGAAACCACCAGTTTCGGCATATAAATTGTAATTCTGTATAAATAACTGTAAATTTTGTACTGAAAAAGTAGTTTTTAGACCTTAACTTTAATTTTTTATATTACACCTAGTCTAGTTTATTACACGGTTAGCTAGCCCTCGCCGAGGCGCTTCTAACGACACCACCCACGTGCGGCTAGCTCGCAAAAAACGCGAAAAATTGACATTTCGTTGATTTTCTTAGTTCACTGAAATCCACCTGTATAGAACGAAACCGCCATACATACGAAAACACTTTTAGAAGAAATCTCGTACTACTGCGCTGTTTTCGCTTCTATCACCTTACCTTGGCTCCGTCCAACCCCTAGGCGCGTTTTATACCGTCTAGGTGCGAAATAATTACCTTTTATAACATAAAATTGTCCAAAATAACGTTTTTTTTGGTAAAATTAATTAAATTTCATTGTTTTGCGCTAATTACTTGTACTGATTAGCGATTCAACTTTGCTCATTTGTCGGGGCCGGTGTCTAGATCGCATTGTGCGCTTCGAAACCACCAGTTTCGGCATATAAATTGTAATTCTGTATAAATAACTGTAAATTTTGTACTGAAAAAGTAGTTTTTAGACCTTAACTTTAATTTTTTATATTACACCTAGTCTAGTTTATTACACGGTTAGCTAGCCCTCGCCGAGGCGCTTCTAACGACACCACCCACGTGCGGCTAGCTCGCAAAAAACGCGAAAAATTGACATTTCGTTGATTTTCTTAGTTCACTGAAATCCACCTGTATAGAACGAAACCGCCATACATACGAAAACACTTTTAGAAGAAATCTCGTACTACTGCGCTGTTTTCGCTTCTATCACCTTACCTTGGCTCCGTCCAACCCCTAGGCGCGTTTTATACCGTCTAGGTGCGAAATAATTACCTTTTATAACATAAAATTGTCCAAAATAACGTTTTTTTTTGGTAAAATTAATTAAATTTCATTGTTTTGCGCTAATTACTTGTACTGATTAGCGATTCAACTTTGCTCATTTGTCGGGGCCGGTGTCTAGATCGCATTGTGCGCTTCGAAACCACCAGTTTCGGCATATAAATTGTAATTCTGTATAAATAACTGTAAATTTTGTACTGAAAAAGTAGTTTTTAGACCTTAACTTTAATTTTTTATATTACACCTAGTCTAGTTTATTACACGGTTAGCTAGCCCTCGCCGAGGCGCTTCTAACGACACCACCCACGTGCGGCTAGCTCGCAAAAAACGCGAAAAATTGACATTTCGTTGATTTTCTTAGTTCACTGAAATCCACCTGTATAGAACGAAACCGCCATACATACGAAAACACTTTTAGAAGAAATCTCGTACTACTGCGCTGTTTTCGCTTCTATCACCTTACCTTGGCTCCGTCCAACCCCTAGGCGCGTTTTATACCGTCTAGGTGCGAAATAATTACCTTTTATAACATAAAATTGTCCAAAATAACGTTTTTTTTGGTAAAATTAATTAAATTTCATTGTTTTGCGCTAATTACTTGTACTGATTAGCGATTCAACTTTGCTCATTTGTCGGGGCCGGTGTCTAGATCGCATTGTGCGCTTCGAAACCACCAGTTTCGGCATATAAATTGTAATTCTGTATAAATAACTGTAAATTTTGTACTGAAAAAGTAGTTTTTAGACCTTAACTTTAATTTTTTATATTACACCTAGTCTAGTTTATTACACGGTTAGCTAGCCCTCGCCGAGGCGCTTCTAACGACACCACCCACGTGCGGCTAGCTCGCAAAAAACGCGAAAAATTGACATTTCGTTGATTTTCTTAGTTCACTGAAATCCACCTGTATAGAACGAAACCGCCATACATACGAAAACACTTTTAGAAGAAATCTCGTACTACTGCGCTGTTTTCGCTTCTATCACCTTACCTTGGCTCCGTCCAACCCCTAGGCGCGTTTTATACCGTCTAGGTGCGAAATAATTACCTTTTATAACATAAAATTGTCCAAAATAACGTTTTTTTTGGTAAAATTAATTAAATTTCATTGTTTTGCGCTAATTACTTGTACTGATTAGCGATTCAACTTTGCTCATTTGTCGGGGCCGGTGTCTAGATCGCATTGTGCGCTTCGAAACCACCAGTTTCGGCATATAAATTGTAATTCTGTATAAATAACTGTAAATTTTGTACTGAAAAAGTAGTTTTTAGACCTTAACTTTAATTTTTTATATTACACCTAGTCTAGTTTATTACACGGTTAGCTAGCCCTCGCCGAGGCGCTTCTAACGACACCACCCACGTGCGGCTAGCTCGCAAAAAACGCGAAAAATTGACATTTCGTTGATTTTCTTAGTTCACTGAAATCCACCTGTATAGAACGAAACCGCCATACATACGAAAACACTTTTAGAAGAAATCTCGTACTACTGCGCTGTTTTCGCTTCTATCACCTTACCTTGGCTCCGTCCAACCCCTAGGCGCGTTTTATACCGTCTAGGTGCGAAATAATTACCTTTTATAACATAAAATTGTCCAAAATAACGTTTTTTTTGGTAAAATTAATTAAATTTCATTGTTTTGCGCTAATTACTTGTACTGATTAGCGATTCAACTTTGCTCATTTGTCGGGGCCGGTGTCTAGATCGCATTGTGCGCTTCGAAACCACCAGTTTCGGCATATAAATTGTAATTCTGTATAAATAACTGTAAATTTTGTACTGAAAAAGTAGTTTTTAGACCTTAACTTTAATTTTTTATATTACACCTAGTCTAGTTTATTACACGGTTAGCTAGCCCTCGCCGAGGCGCTTCTAACGACACCACCCACGTGCGGCTAGCTCGCAAAAAACGCGAAAAATTGACATTTCGTTGATTTTCTTAGTTCACTGAAATCCACCTGTATAGAACGAAACCGCCATACATACGAAAACACTTTTAGAAGAAATCTCGTACTACTGCGCTGTTTTCGCTTCTATCACCTTACCTTGGCTCCGTCCAACCCCTAGGCGCGTTTTATACCGTCTAGGTGCGAAATAATTACCTTTTATAACATAAAATTGTCCAAAATAACGTTTTTTTTGGTAAAATTAATTAAATTTCATTGTTTTGCGCTAATTACTTGTACTGATTAGCGATTCAACTTTGCTCATTTGTCGGGGCCGGTGTCTAGATCGCATTGTGCGCTTCGAAACCACCAGTTTCGGCATATAAATTGTAATTCTGTATAAATAACTGTAAATTTTGTACTGAAAAAGTAGTTTTTAGACCTTAACTTTAATTTTTTATATTACACCTAGTCTAGTTTATTACACGGTTAGCTAGCCCTCGCCGAGGCGCTTCTAACGACACCACCCACGTGCGGCTAGCTCGCAAAAAACGCGAAAAATTGACATTTCGTTGATTTTCTTAGTTCACTGAAATCCACCTGTATAGAACGAAACCGCCATACATACGAAAACACTTTTAGAAGAAATCTCGTACTACTGCGCTGTTTTCGCTTCTATCACCTTACCTTGGCTCCGTCCAACCCCTAGGCGCGTTTTATACCGTCTAGGTGCGAAATAATTACCTTTTATAACATAAAATTGTCCAAAATAACGTTTTTTTTGGTAAAATTAATTAAATTTCATTGTTTTGCGCTAATTACTTGTACTGATTAGCGATTCAACTTTGCTCATTTGTCGGGGCCGGTGTCTAGATCGCATTGTGCGCTTCGAAACCACCAGTTTCGGCATATAAATTGTAATTCTGTATAAATAACTGTAAATTTTGTACTGAAAAAGTAGTTTTTAGACCTTAACTTTAATTTTTTATATTACACCTAGTCTAGTTTATTACACGGTTAGCTAGCCCTCGCCGAGGCGCTTCTAACGACACCACCCACGTGCGGCTAGCTCGCAAAAAACGCGAAAAATTGACATTTCGTTGATTTTCTTAGTTCACTGAAATCCACCTGTATAGAACGAAACCGCCATACATACGAAAACACTTTTAGAAGAAATCTCGTACTACTGCGCTGTTTTCGCTTCTATCACCTTACCTTGGCTCCGTCCAACCCCTAGGCGCGTTTTATACCGTCTAGGTGCGAAATAATTACCTTTTATAACATAAAATTGTCCAAAATAACGTTTTTTTTTGGTAAAATTAATTAAATTTCATTGTTTTGCGCTAATTACTTGTACTGATTAGCGATTCAACTTTGCTCATTTGTCGGGGCCGGTGTCTAGATCGCATTGTGCGCTTCGAAACCACCAGTTTCGGCATATAAATTGTAATTCTGTATAAATAACTGTAAATTTTTGTACTGAAAAAGTAGTTTTTAGACCTTAACTTTAATTTTTTATATTACACCTAGTCTAGTTTATTACACGGTTAGCTAGCCCTCGCCGAGGCGCTTCTAACGACACCACCCACGTGCGGCTAGCTCGCAAAAAACGCGAAAAATTGACATTTCGTTGATTTTCTTAGTTCACTGAAATCCACCTGTATAGAACGAAACCGCCATACATACGAAAACACTTTTAGAAGAAATCTCGTACTACTGCGCTGTTTTCGCTTCTATCACCTTACCTTGGCTCCGTCCAACCCCTAGGCGCGTTTTATACCGTCTAGGTGCGAAATAATTACCTTTTATAACATAAAATTGTCCAAAATAACGTTTTTTTTTGGTAAAATTAATTAAATTTCATTGTTTTGCGCTAATTACTTGTACTGATTAGCGATTCAACTTTGCTCATTTGTCGGGGCCGGTGTCTAGATCGCATTGTGCGCTTCGAAACCACCAGTTTCGGCATATAAATTGTAATTCTGTATAAATAACTGTAAATTTTGTACTGAAAAAGTAGTTTTTAGACCTTAACTTTAATTTTTTATATTACACCTAGTCTAGTTTATTACACGGTTAGCTAGCCCTCGCCGAGGCGCTTCTAACGACACCACCCACGTGCGGCTAGCTCGCAAAAAACGCGAAAAATTGACATTTCGTTGATTTTCTTAGTTCACTGAAATCCACCTGTATAGAACGAAACCGCCATACATACGAAAACACTTTTAGAAGAAATCTCGTACTACTGCGCTGTTTTCGCTTCTATCACCTTACCTTGGCTCCGTCCAACCCCTAGGCGCGTTTTATACCGTCTAGGTGCGAAATAATTACCTTTTATAACATAAAATTGTCCAAAATAACGTTTTTTTTTGGTAAAATTAATTAAATTTCATTGTTTTGCGCTAATTACTTGTACTGATTAGCGATTCAACTTTGCTCATTTGTCGGGGCCGGTGTCTAGATCGCATTGTGCGCTTCGAAACCACCAGTTTCGGCATATAAATTGTAATTCTGTATAAATAACTGTAAATTTTGTACTGAAAAAGTAGTTTTTAGACCTTAACTTTAATTTTTTATATTACACCTAGTCTAGTTTATTACACGGTTAGCTAGCCCTCGCCGAGGCGCTTCTAACGACACCACCCACGTGCGGCTAGCTCGCAAAAAACGCGAAAAATTGACATTTCGTTGATTTTCTTAGTTCACTGAAATCCACCTGTATAGAACGAAACCGCCATACATACGAAAACACTTTTAGAAGAAATCTCGTACTACTGCGCTGTTTTCGCTTCTATCACCTTACCTTGGCTCCGTCCAACCCCTAGGCGCGTTTTATACCGTCTAGGTGCGAAATAATTACCTTTTATAACATAAAATTGTCCAAAATAACGTTTTTTTTTGGTAAAATTAATTAAATTTCATTGTTTTGCGCTAATTACTTGTACTGATTAGCGATTCAACTTTGCTCATTTGTCGGGGCCGGTGTCTAGATCGCATTGTGCGCTTCGAAACCACCAGTTTCGGCATATAAATTGTAATTCTGTATAAATAACTGTAAATTTTGTACTGAAAAAGTAGTTTTTAGACCTTAACTTTAATTTTTTATATTACACCTAGTCTAGTTTATTACACGGTTAGCTAGCCCTCGCCGAGGCGCTTCTAACGACACCACCCACGTGCGGCTAGCTCGCAAAAAACGCGAAAAATTGACATTTCGTTGATTTTCTTAGTTCACTGAAATCCACCTGTATAGAACGAAACCGCCATACATACGAAAACACTTTTAGAAGAAATCTCGTACTACTGCGCTGTTTTCGCTTCTATCACCTTACCTTGGCTCCGTCCAACCCCTAGGCGCGTTTTATACCGTCTAGGTGCGAAATAATTACCTTTTATAACATAAAATTGTCCAAAATAACGTTTTTTTTTTGGTAAAATTAATTAAATTTCATTGTTTTGCGCTAATTACTTGTACTGATTAGCGATTCAACTTTGCTCATTTGTCGGGGCCGGTGTCTAGATCGCATTGTGCGCTTCGAAACCACCAGTTTCGGCATATAAATTGTAATTCTGTATAAATAACTGTAAATTTTGTACTGAAAAAGTAGTTTTTAGACCTTAACTTTAATTTTTTATATTACACCTAGTCTAGTTTATTACACGGTTAGCTAGCCCTCGCCGAGGCGCTTCTAACGACACCACCCACGTGCGGCTAGCTCGCAAAAAACGCGAAAAATTGACATTTCGTTGATTTTCTTAGTTCACTGAAATCCACCTGTATAGAACGAAACCGCCATACATACGAAAACACTTTTAGAAGAAATCTCGTACTACTGCGCTGTTTTCGCTTCTATCACCTTACCTTGGCTCCGTCCAACCCCTAGGCGCGTTTTATACCGTCTAGGTGCGAAATAATTACCTTTTATAACATAAAATTGTCCAAAATAACGTTTTTTTTGGTAAAATTAATTAAATTTCATTGTTTTGCGCTAATTACTTGTACTGATTAGCGATTCAACTTTGCTCATTTGTCGGGGCCGGTGTCTAGATCGCATTGTGCGCTTCGAAACCACCAGTTTCGGCATATAAATTGTAATTCTGTATAAATAACTGTAAATTTTGTACTGAAAAAGTAGTTTTTAGACCTTAACTTTAATTTTTTATATTACACCTAGTCTAGTTTATTACACGGTTA
>CAJQGB010000044.1:0-30267 GCA_905475315.1 Autographa pulchrina | reverse complement strand
GAAAAACTAGTTTTTGGACCATAACTTTAATTTTTATATTACACCTACCTTAGTTTATTACATATTTACGTAGCCCCTCGCCGAGGCGCTTCTAACGACACCACTCACGTGCGGATAGCTCGAAAAAATGTTGAAATGAAAAACTAGTTTTTGGACCATAACTTTAATTTTTATATTACACCTACCTTAGTTTATTACATATTTACGTAGCCCTCGCCGAGGCGCCTTCTAACGACACCACTCACGTGCGGATAGCTCGAAAAAATTTTGAAATGAAAAACTAGTTTTTGGACCATAACTTTAATTTTTATATTACACCTACCTTAGTTTATTACATATTTACGTAGCCCTCGCCGAGGCGCTTCTAACGACACCACTCACGTGCGGATAGCTCGAAAAAATGTTGAAATGAAAAACTAGTTTTTGGACCATAACTTTAATTTTTATATTACACCCTCCTTAGTTTATTGCATATTTACGTAGCCCTCGCCGAGGCGCTTCTAACGACACCACTCACGTGCGGATAGCTCGAAAAAATGTTGAAATGAAAAACTAGTTTTTGGACCATAACTTTAATTTTTATATTACACCTACCTTAGTTTATTACATATTTACGTAGCCCTCGCCGAGGCGCTTCTAACGACACCACTCACGTGCGGATAGCTCGAAAAAATGTTGAAATGAAAAACTAGTTTTTGGACCATAACTTTAATTTTTATATTACACCTACCTTAGTTTATTACATATTTACGTAGCCCTCGCCGAGGCGCTTCTAACGACACCACTCACGTGCGGATAGCTCGAAAAAATGTTGAAATGAAAAACTAGTTTTTGGACCATAACTTTAATTTTTATATTACACCTACCTTAGTTTATTACATATTTACGTAGCCCTCGCCGAGGCGCTTCTAACGACACCACTCACGTGCGGATAGCTCGAAAAAATGTTGAAATGAAAAACTAGTTTTTGGACCATAACTTTAATTTTTATATTACACCTACCTTAGTTTATTACATATTTACGTAGCCCTCGCCGAGGCGCTTCTAACGACACCACTCACGTTGCGGATAGCTCGAAAAAATGTTGAAATGAAAAACTAGTTTTTTGGACCATAACTTTAATTTTTATATTACACCTACCTTAGTTTATTACATATTTACGTAGCCCTCGCCGAGGCGCTTCTAACGACACCACTCACGTGCGGATAGCTCGAAAAAATGTTGAAATGAAAAACTAGTTTTTGGACCATAACTTTAGTTTTTATATTACACCTACCTTAGTTTATTACATATTTACGTAGCCCTCGCCGAGGCGCTTCTAACGACACCACTCACGTGCGGATAGCTCGAAAAAATGTTGAAATGAAAAACTAGTTTTTGGACCATAACTTTAATTTTTATATTACACCTACCTTAGTTTATTACATATTTACGTAGCCCTCGCCGAGGCGCTTCTAACGACACCACTCACGTGCGGATAGCTCGAAAAAATGTTGAAATGAAAAACTAGTTTTTGGACCATAACTTTAATTTTTATATTACACCTACCTTAGTTTATTACATATTTACGTAGCCCTCGCCGAGGCGCTTCTAACGACACCACTCACGTGCGGATAGCTCGAAAAAATGTTGAAATGAAAAACTAGTTTTTGGACCATAACTTTAATTTTTATATTACACCTACCTTAGTTTATTACATATTTACGTAGCCCTCGCCGAGGCGCTTCTAACGACACCACTCACGTGCGGATAGCTCGAAAAAATGTTGAAATGAAAAACTAGTTTTTGGACCATAACTTTAATTTTTATATTACACCTACCTTAGTTTATTACATATTTACGTAGCCCTCGCCGAGGCGCTTCTAACGACACCACTCAAGTGCGGATAGCTCGAAAAAATGTTGAAATGAAAAACTAGTTTTTGGACCATAACTTTAATTTTTATATTACACCTACCTTAGTTTATTACATATTTACGTAGCCCTCGCCGAGGCGCTTCTAACGACACCACTCACGTGCGGATAGCTCGAAAAAATGTTGAAATGAAAAACTAGTTTTTGGACCATAACTTTAATTTTTATATTACACCTACCTTAGTTTATTACATATTTACGTAGCCCTCGCCGAGGCGCTTCTAACGACACCACTCAAGTGCGGATAGCTCGAAAAAATGTTGAAATGAAAAACTAGTTTTTGGACCATAACTTTAATTTTTATATTACACCTACCTTAGTTTATTACATATTTACGTAGCCCTCGCCGAGGCGCTTCTAACGACACCACTCACGTGCGGATAGCTCGAAAAAATGTTGAAATGAAAAACTAGTTTTTGGACCATAACTTTAATTTTTATATTACACCTACCTTAGTTTATTACATATTTACGTAGCCCTCGCCGAGGCGCTTCTAACGACACCACTCACGTGCGGATAGCTCGAAAAAATGTTGAAATGAAAAACTAGTTTTTGGACCATAACTTTAATTTTTATATTACACCTACCTTAGTTTATTACATATTTACGTAGCCCTCGCCGAGGCGCTTCTAACGACACCACTCACGTGCGGATAGCTCGAAAAAATGTTGAAATGAAAAACTAGTTTTTGGACCATAACTTTAATTTTTATATTACACCTACCTTAGTTTATTACATATTTACGTAGCCCTCGCCGAGGCGCTTCTAACGACACCACTCACGTGCGGATAGCTCGAAAAAATTTTGAAATGAAAAACTAGTTTTTGGACCATAACTTTAATTTTTATATTACACCTACCTTAGTTTATTACATATTTACGTAGCCCTCGCCGAGGCGCTTCTAACGACACCACTCACGTGCGGATAGCTCGAAAAAATGTTGAAATGAAAAACTAGTTTTTGGACCATAACTTTAATTTTTATATTACACCTACCTTAGTTTATTACATATTTACGTAGCCCTCGCCGAGGCGCTTCTAACGACACCACTCACGTGCGGATAGCTCGAAAAAATGTTGAAATGAAAAACTAGTTTTTGGACCATAACTTTAATGTTTATATTACACCTACCTTAGTTTATTACATATTTACGTAGCCCTCGCCGAGGCGCTTCTAACGACACCACTCACGTGCGGATAGCTCGAAAAAATGTTGAAATGAAAAACTAGTTTTTGGACCATAACTTTAATTTTTATATTACACCTACCTTAGTTTATTACATATTTACGTAGCCCTCGCCGAGGCGCTTCTAACGACACCACTCACGTGCGGATAGCTCGAAAAAATGTTGAAATGAAAAACTAGTTTTTGGACCATAACTTTAATTTTTATATTACACCTACCTTAGTTTATTACATATTTACGTAGCCCTCGCCGAGGCGCTTCTAACGACACCACTCACGTGCGGATAGCTCGAAAAAATGTTGAAATGAAAAACTAGTTTTTGGACCATAACTTTAATTTTTATATTACACCTACCTTAGTTTATTACATATTTACGTAGCCCTCGCCGAGGCGCTTCTAACGACACCACTCACGTGCGGATAGCTCGAAAAAATGTTGAAATGAAAAACTAGTTTTTGGACCATAACTTTAATTTTTATATTACACCTACCTTAGTTTATTACATATTTACGTAGCCCTCGCCGAGGCGCTTCTAACGACACCACTCACGTGCGGATAGCTCGAAAAAATGTTGAAATGAAAAACTAGTTTTTGGACCATAACTTTAATTTTTATATTACACCTACCTTAGTTTATTACATATTTACGTAGCCCTCGCCGAGGCGCTTCTAACGACACCACTCACGTGCGGATAGCTCGAAAAAATGTTGAAATGAAAAACTAGTTTTTGGACCATAACTTTAATTTTTATATTACACCTACCTTAGTTTATTACATATTTACGTAGCCCTCGCCGAGGCGCTTCTAACGACACCACTCACGTGCGGATAGCTCGAAAAAATGTTGAAATGAAAAACTAGTTTTTGGACCATAACTTTAGTTTTTATATTACACCTACCTTAGTTTATTACATATTTACGTAGCCCTCGCCGAGGCGCTTCTAACGACACCACTCACGTGCGGATAGCTCGAAAAAATGTTGAAATGAAAAACTAGTTTTTGGACCATAACTTTAATTTTTATATTACACCTACCTTAGTTTATTACATATTTACGTAGCCCTCGCCGAGGCGCTTCTAACGACACCACTCACGTGCGGATAGCTCAAAAAAATGTTGAAATGAAAAACTAGTTTTTGGTCCATAACTTTAATTTTTATATTACACCTACCTTAGTTTATTACATATTTACGTAGCCCTCGCCGAGGCGCTTCTAACGACACCACTCACGTGCGGATAGCTCGAAAAAATGTTGAAATGAAAAACTAGTTTTTGGACCATAACTTTAATTTTTATATTACACCTACCTTAGTTTATTACATATTTACGTAGCCCTCGCCGAGGCGCTTCTAACGACACCACTCACGTGCGGATAGCTCGAAAAAATGTTGAAATGAAAAACTAGTTTTTGGACCATAACTTTAATTTTTATATTACACCTACCTTAGTTTATTACATATTTACGTAGCCCTCGCCGAGGCGCTTCTAACGACACCACTCACGTGCGGATAGCTCGAAAAAATGTTGAAATGAAAAACTAGTTTTTGGACCATAACTTTAATTTTTATATTACACCTACCTTAGTTTATTACATATTTACGTAGCCCTCGCCGAGGCGCTTCTAACGACACCACTCAAGTGCGGATAGCTCGAAAAAATGTTGAAATGAAAAACTAGTTTTTGGACCATAACTTTAATTTTTATATTACACCTACCTTAGTTTATTACATATTTACGTAGCCCTCGCCGAGGCGCTTCTAACGACACCACTCACGTGCGGATAGCTCGAAAAAATGTTGAAATGAAAAACTAGTTTTTGGACCATAACTTTAATTTTTATATTACACCTACCTTAGTTTATTACATATTTACGTAGCCCTCGCCGAGGCGCTTCTAACGACACCACTCACGTGCGGATAGCTCGAAAAAATGTTGAAATGAAAAACTAGTTTTTGGACCATAACTTTAATTTTTATATTACACCTACCTTAGTTTATTACATATTTACGTAGCCCTCGCCGAGGCGCTTCTAACGACACCACTCAAGTGCGGATAGCTCGAAAAAATGTTGAAATGAAAAACTAGTTTTTGGACCATAACTTTAATTTTTATATTACACCTACCTTAGTTTATTACATATTTACGTAGCCCTCGCCGAGGCGCTTCTAACGACACCACTCACGTGCGGATAGCTCGAAAAAATGTTGAAATGAAAAACTAGTTTTTGGACCATAACTTTAATTTTTATATTACACCTACCTTAGTTTATTACATATTTACGTAGCCCTCGCCGAGGCGCTTCTAACGACACCACTCACGTGCGGATAGCTCGAAAAAATGTTGAAATGAAAAACTAGTTTTTGGACCATAACTTTAATTTTTATATTACACCTACCTTAGTTTATTACATATTTACGTAGCCCTCGCCGAGGCGCTTCTAACGACACCACTCACGTGCGGATAGCTCGAAAAAATGTTGAAATGAAAAACTAGTTTTTGGACCATAACTTTAATTTTTATATTACACCTACCTTAGTTTATTACATATTTACGTAGCCCTCGCCGAGGCGCTTCTAACGACACCACTCACGTGCGGATAGCTCGAAAAAATTTTGAAATGAAAAACTAGTTTTTGGACCATAACTTTAATTTTTATATTACACCTACCTTAGTTTATTACATATTTACGTAGCCCTCGCCGAGGCGCTTCTAACGACACCACTCACGTGCGGATAGCTCGAAAAAATGTTGAAATGAAAAACTAGTTTTTGGACCATAACTTTAATTTTTATATTACACCTACCTTAGTTTATTACATATTTACGTAGCCCTCGCCGAGGCGCTTCTAACGACACCACTCACGTGCGGATAGCTCGAAAAAATGTTGAAATGAAAAACTAGTTTTTGGACCATAACTTTAATTTTTATATTACACCTACCTTAGTTTATTACATATTTACGTAGCCCTCGCCGAGGCGCTTCTAACGACACCACTCACGTGCGGATAGCTCGAAAAAATGTTGAAATGAAAAACTAGTTTTTGGACCATAACTTTAATTTTTATATTACACCTACCTTAGTTTATTACATATTTACGTAGCCCTCGCCGAGGCGCTTCTAACGACACCACTCACGTGCGGATAGCTCGAAAAAATGTTGAAATGAAAAACTAGTTTTTGGACCATAACTTTAATTTTTATATTACACCTACCTTAGTTTATTACATATTTACGTAGCCCTCGCCGAGGCGCTTCTAACGACACCACTCACGTGCGGATAGCTCGAAAAAATGTTGAAATGAAAAACTAGTTTTTGGACCATAACTTTAATTTTTATATTACACCTACCTTAGTTTATTACATATTTACGTAGCCCTCGCCGAGGCGCTTCTAACGACACCACTCACGTGCGGATAGCTCGAAAAAATGTTGAAATGAAAAACTAGTTTTTGGACCATAACTTTAATTTTTATATTACACCTACCTTAGTTTATTACATATTTACGTAGCCCTCGCCGAGGCGCTTCTAACGACACCACTCACGTGCGGATAGCTCGAAAAAATGTTGAAATGAAAAACTAGTTTTTGGACCATAACTTTAATTTTTATATTACACCTACCTTAGTTTATTACATATTTACGTAGCCCTCGCCGAGGCGCTTCTAACGACACCACTCACGTGCGGATAGCTCGAAAAAATGTTGAAATGAAAAACTAGTTTTTGGACCATAACTTTAATTTTTATATTACACCTACCTTAGTTTATTACATATTTACGTAGCCCTCGCCGAGGCGCTTCTAACGACACCACTCACGTGCGGATAGCTCGAAAAAATGTTGAAATGAAAAACTAGTTTTTGGACCATAACTTTAATTTTTATATTACACCTACCTTAGTTTATTACATATTTACGTAGCCCTCGCCGAGGCGCTTCTAACGACACCACTCACGTGCGGATAGCTCGAAAAAATGTTGAAATGAAAAACTAGTTTTTGGACCATAACTTTAATTTTTATATTACACCTACCTTAGTTTATTACATATTTACGTAGCCCTCGCCGAGGCGCTTCTAACGACACCACTCACGTGCGGATAGCTCGAAAAAATGTTGAAATGAAAAACTAGTTTTTGGACCATAACTTTAATTTTTATATTACACCTACCTTAGTTTATTACATATTTACGTAGCCCTCGCCGAGGCGCTTCTAACGACACCACTCACGTGCGGATAGCTCGAAAAAATGTTGAAATGAAAAACTAGTTTTTGGACCATAACTTTAATTTTTATATTACACCTACCTTAGTTTATTACATATTTACGTAGCCCTCGCCGAGGCGCTTCTAACGACACCACTCACGTGCGGATAGCTCGAAAAAATGTTGAAATGAAAAACTAGTTTTTGGACCATAACTTTAATTTTTATATTACACCTACCTTAGTTTATTACATATTTACGTAGCCCTCGCCGAGGCGCTTCTAACGACACCACTCACGTGCGGATAGCTCGAAAAAATGTTGAAATGAAAAACTAGTTTTTGGACCATAACTTTAATTTTTATATTACACCTACCTTAGTTTATTACATATTTACGTAGCCCTCGCCGAGGCGCTTCTAACGACACCACTCACGTGCGGATAGCTCGAAAAAATGTTGAAATGAAAAACTAGTTTTTGGACCATAACTTTAATTTTTATATTACACCTACCTTAGTTTATTACATATTTACGTAGCCCTCGCCGAGGCGCTTCTAACGACACCACTCACGTGCGGATAGCTCGAAAAAATGTTGAAATGAAAAACTAGTTTTTGGACCATAACTTTAATTTTTATATTACACCTACCTTAGTTTATTACATATTTACGTAGCCCTCGCCGAGGCGCTTCTAACGACACCACTCACGTGCGGATAGCTCGAAAAAATGTTGAAATGAAAAACTAGTTTTTGGACCATAACTTTAATTTTTATATTACACCTACCTTAGTTTATTACATATTTACGTAGCCCTCGCCGAGGCGCTTCTAACGACACCACTCACGTGCGGATAGCTCGAAAAAATGTTGAAATGAAAAACTAGTTTTTGGACCATAACTTTAATTTTTATATTACACCTACCTTAGTTTATTACATATTTACGTAGCCCTCGCCGAGGCGCTTCTAACGACACCACTCACGTGCGGATAGCTCGAAAAAATGTTGAAATGAAAAACTAGTTTTTGGACCATAACTTTAATTTTTATATTACACCTACCTTAGTTTATTACATATTTACGTAGCCCTCGCCGAGGCGCTTCTAACGACACCACTCACGTGCGGATAGCTCGAAAAAATGTTGAAATGAAAAACTAGTTTTTGGACCATAACTTTAATTTTTATATTACACCTACCTTAGTTTATTACATATTTACGTAGCCCTCGCCGAGGCGCTTCTAACGACACCACTCACGTGCGGATAGCTCGAAAAAATGTTGAAATGAAAAACTAGTTTTTGGACCATAACTTTAGTTTTTATATTACACCTACCTTAGTTTATTACATATTTACGTAGCCCTCGCCGAGGCGCTTCTAACGACACCACTCACGTGCGGATAGCTCGAAAAAATGTTGAAATGAAAAACTAGTTTTTGGACCATAACTTTAATTTTTATATTACACCTACCTTAGTTTATTACATATTTACGTAGCCCTCGCCGAGGCGCTTCTAACGACACCACTCACGTGCGGATAGCTCAAAAAAATGTTGAAATGAAAAACTAGTTTTTGGTCCATAACTTTAATTTTTATATTACACCTACCTTAGTTTATTACATATTTACGTAGCCCTCGCCGAGGCGCTTCTAACGACACCACTCACGTGCGGATAGCTCGAAAAAATGTTGAAATGAAAAACTAGTTTTTGGACCATAACTTTAATTTTTATATTACACCTACCTTAGTTTATTACATATTTACGTAGCCCTCGCCGAGGCGCTTCTAACGACACCACTCACGTGCGGATAGCTCGAAAAAATGTTGAAATGAAAAACTAGTTTTTGGACCATAACTTTAATTTTTATATTACACCTACCTTAGTTTATTACATATTTACGTAGCCCTCGCCGAGGCGCTTCTAACGACACCACTCACGTGCGGATAGCTCGAAAAAATGTTGAAATGAAAAACTAGTTTTTGGACCATAACTTTAGTTTTTATATTACACCTACCTTAGTTTATTACATATTTACGTAGCCCTCGCCGAGGCGCTTCTAACGACACCACTCACGTGCGGATAGCTCGAAAAAATGTTGAAATGAAAAACTAGTTTTTGGACCATAACTTTAATTTTTATATTACACCTACCTTAGTTTATTACATATTTACGTAGCCCTCGCCGAGGCGCTTCTAACGACACCACTCACGTGCGGATAGCTCAAAAAAATGTTGAAATGAAAAACTAGTTTTTGGTCCATAACTTTAATTTTTATATTACACCTACCTTAGTTTATTACATATTTACGTAGCCCTCGCCGAGGCGCTTCTAACGACACCACTCACGTGCGGATAGCTCGAAAAAATGTTGAAATGAAAAACTAGTTTTTGGACCATAACTTTAATTTTTATATTACACCTACCTTAGTTTATTACATATTTACGTAGCCCTCGCCGAGGCGCTTCTAACGACACCACTCACGTGCGGATAGCTCGAAAAAATGTTGAAATGAAAAACTAGTTTTTGGACCATAACTTTAATTTTTATATTACACCTACCTTAGTTTATTACATATTTACGTAGCCCTCGCCGAGGCGCTTCTAACGACACCACTCACGTGCGGATAGCTCGAAAAAATGTTGAAATGAAAAACTAGTTTTTGGACCATAACTTTAATTTTTATATTACACCTACCTTAGTTTATTACATATTTACGTAGCCCTCGCCGAGGCGCTTCTAACGACACCACTCAAGTGCGGATAGCTCGAAAAAATGTTGAAATGAAAAACTAGTTTTTGGACCATAACTTTAATTTTTATATTACACCTACCTTAGTTTATTACATATTTACGTAGCCCTCGCCGAGGCGCTTCTAACGACACCACTCACGTGCGGATAGCTCGAAAAAATGTTGAAATGAAAAACTAGTTTTTGGACCATAACTTTAATTTTTATATTACTCCTACCTTAGTTTATTACATATTTACGTAGCCCTCGCCGAGGCGCTTCTAACGACACCACTCACGTGCGGATAGCTCGAAAAAATGTTGAAATGAAAAACTAGTTTTTGGACCATAACTTTAATTTTTATATTACACCTACCTTAGTTTATTACATATTTACGTAGCCCTCGCCGAGGCGCTTCTAACGACACCACTCACGTGCGGATAGCTCGAAAAAATGTTGAAATGAAAAACTAGTTTTTGGACCATAACTTTAATTTTTATATTACACCTACCTTAGTTTATTACATATTTACGTAGCCCTCGCCGAGGCGCTTCTAACGACACCACTCACGTGCGGATAGCTCGAAAAAATGTTGAAATGAAAAACTAGTTTTTGGACCACAACTTTAATTTTTATATTACACCTACCTTAGTTTATTACATATTTACGTAGCCCTCGCCGAGGCGCTTCTAACGACACCACTCACGTGCGGATAGCTCGAAAAAATGTTGAAATGAAAAACTAGTTTTTGGACCATAACTTTAATTTTTATATTACACCTACCTTAGTTTATTACATATTTACGTAGCCCTCGCCGAGGCGCTTCTAACGACACCACTCACGTGCGGATAGCTCGAAAAAATGTTGAAATGAAAAACTAGTTTTTGGACCATAACTTTAATTTTTATATTACACCTACCTTAGTTTATTACATATTTACGTAGCCCTCGCCGAGGCGCTTCTAACGACACCACTCACGTGCGGATAGCTCGAAAAAATGTTGAAATGAAAAACTAGTTTTTGGACCATAACTTTAATTTTTATATTACACCTACCTTAGTTTATTACATATTTACGTAGCCCTCGCCGAGGCGCTTCTAACGACACCACTCACGTGCGGATAGCTCGAAAAAATGTTGAAATGAAAAACTAGTTTTTGGACCATAACTTTAATTTTTATATTACACCTACCTTAGTTTATTACATATTTACGTAGCCCTCGCCGAGGCGCTTCTAACGACACCACTCACGTGCGGATAGCTCGAAAAAATGTTGAAATGAAAAACTAGTTTTTGGACCATAACTTTAATTTTTATATTACACCTACCTTAGTTTATTACATATTTACGTAGCCCTCGCCGAGGCGCTTCTAACGACACCACTCACGTGCGGATAGCTCGAAAAAATGTTGAAATGAAAAACTAGTTTTTGGACCATAACTTTAATTTTTATATTACACCTACCTTAGTTTATTACATATTTACGTAGCCCTCGCCGAGGCGCTTCTAACGACACCACTCACGTGCGGATAGCTCGAAAAAATGTTGAAATGAAAAACTAGTTTTTGGACCATAACTTTAATTTTTATATTACACCTACCTTAGTTTATTACATATTTACGTAGCCCTCGCCGAGGCGCTTCTAACGACACCACTCACGTGCGGATAGCTCGAAAAAATGTTGAAATGAAAAACTAGTTTTTGGACCATAACTTTAGTTTTTATATTACACCTACCTTAGTTTATTACATATTTACGTAGCCCTCGCCGAGGCGCTTCTAACGACACCACTCACGTGCGGATAGCTCGAAAAAATGTTGAAATGAAAAACTAGTTTTTGGACCATAACTTTAATTTTTATATTACACCTACCTTAGTTTATTACATATTTACGTAGCCCTCGCCGAGGCGCTTCTAACGACACCACTCACGTGCGGATAGCTCGAAAAAATGTTGAAATGAAAAACTAGTTTTTGGACCATAACTTTAATTTTTATATTACACCTACCTTAGTTTATTACATATTTACGTAGCCCTCGCCGAGGCGCTTCTAACGACACCACTCACGTGCGGATAGCTCGAAAAAATGTTGAAATGAAAAACTAGTTTTTGGACCATAACTTTAATTTTTATATTACACCTACCTTAGTTTATTACATATTTACGTAGCCCTCGCCGAGGCGCTTCTAACGACACCACTCACGTGCGGATAGCTCGAAAAAATGTTGAAATGAAAAACTAGTTTTTGGACCATAACTTTAATTTTTATATTACACCTACCTTAGTTTATTACATATTTACGTAGCCCTCGCCGAGGCGCTTCTAACGACACCACTCACGTGCGGATAGCTCGAAAAAATGTTGAAATGAAAAACTAGTTTTTGGACCATAACTTTAGTTTTTATATTACACCTACCTTAGTTTATTACATATTTACGTAGCCCTCGCCGAGGCGCTTCTAACGACACCACTCACGTGCGGATAGCTCGAAAAAATGTTGAAATGAAAAACTAGTTTTTGGACCATAACTTTAATTTTTATATTACACCTACCTTAGTTTATTACATATTTACGTAGCCCTCGCCGAGGCGCTTCTAACGACACCACTCACGTGCGGATAGCTCAAAAAAATGTTGAAATGAAAAACTAGTTTTTGGTCCATAACTTTAATTTTTATATTACACCTACCTTAGTTTATTACATATTTACGTAGCCCTCGCCGAGGCGCTTCTAACGACACCACTCACGTGCGGATAGCTCGAAAAAATGTTGAAATGAAAAACTAGTTTTTGGACCATAACTTTAATTTTTATATTACACCTACCTTAGTTTATTACATATTTACGTAGCCCTCGCCGAGGCGCTTCTAACGACACCACTCACGTGCGGATAGCTCGAAAAAATGTTGAAATGAAAAACTAGTTTTTGGACCATAACTTTAATTTTTATATTACACCTACCTTAGTTTATTACATATTTACGTAGCCCTCGCCGAGGCGCTTCTAACGACACCACTCACGTGCGGATAGCTCGAAAAAATGTTGAAATGAAAAACTAGTTTTTGGACCATAACTTTAGTTTTTATATTACACCTACCTTAGTTTATTACATATTTACGTAGCCCTCGGCGAGGCGCTTCTAACGACACCACTCACGTGCGGATAGCTCGAAAAAATGTTGAAATGAAAAACTAGTTTTTGGACCATAACTTTAATTTTTATATTACACCTACCTTAGTTTATTACATATTTACGTAGCCCTCGCCGAGGCGCTTCTAACGACACCACTCACGTGCGGATAGCTCGAAAAAATGTTGAAATGAAAAACTAGTTTTTGGACCATAACTTTAATTTTTATATTACACCTACCTTAGTTTATTACATATTTACGTAGCCCTCGCCGAGGCGCTTCTAACGACACCACTCACGTGCGGATAGCTCGAAAAAATGTTGAAATGAAAAACTAGTTTTTGGACCATAACTTTAATTTTTATATTACACCTACCTTAGTTTATTACATATTTACGTAGCCCTCGCCGAGGCGCTTCTAACGACACCACTCACGTGCGGATAGCTCGAAAAAATGTTGAAATGAAAAACTAGTTTTTGGACCATAACTTTAATTTTTATATTACACCTACCTTAGTTTATTACATATTTACGTAGCCCTCGCCGAGGCGCTTCTAACGACACCACTCACGTGCGGATAGCTCGAAAAAATGTTGAAATGAAAAACTAGTTTTTGGACCATAACTTTAATTTTTATATTACACCTACCTTAGTTTATTACATATTTACGTAGCCCTCGCCGAGGCGCTTCTAACGACACCACTCACGTGCGGATAGCTCGAAAAAATGTTGAAATGAAAAACTAGTTTTTGGACCATAACTTTAATTTTTATATTACACCTACCTTAGTTTATTACATATTTACGTAGCCCTCGCCGAGGCGCTTCTAACGACACCACTCACGTGCGGATAGCTCGAAAAAATGTTGAAATGAAAAACTAGTTTTTGGACCATAACTTTAATTTTTATATTACACCTACCTTAGTTTATTACATATTTACGTAGCCCTCGCCGAGGCGCTTCTAACGACACCACTCACGTGCGGATAGCTCGAAAAAATGTTGAAATGAAAAACTAGTTTTTGGACCATAACTTTAATTTTTATATTACACCTACCTTAGTTTATTACATATTTACGTAGCCCTCGCCGAGGCGCTTCTAACGACACCACTCACGTGCGGATAGCTCGAAAAAATGTTGAAATGAAAAACTAGTTTTTGGACCATAACTTTAATTTTTATATTACACCTACCTTAGTTTATTACATATTTACGTAGCCCTCGCCGAGGCGCTTCTAACGACACCACTCACGTGCGGATAGCTCGAAAAAATGTTGAAATGAAAAACTAGTTTTTGGACCATAACTTTAATTTTTATATTACACCTACCTTAGTTTATTACATATTTACGTAGCCCTCGCCGAGGCGCTTCTAACGACACCACTCACGTGCGGATAGCTCGAAAAAATGTTGAAATGAAAAACTAGTTTTTGGACCATAACTTTAATTTTTATATTACACCTACCTTAGTTTATTACATATTTACGTAGCCCTCGCCGAGGCGCTTCTAACGACACCACTCACGTGCGGATAGCTCGAAAAAATGTTGAAATGAAAAACTAGTTTTTGGACCATAACTTTAGTTTTTATATTACACCTACCTTAGTTTATTACATATTTACGTAGCCCTCGCCGAGGCGCTTCTAACGACACCACTCACGTGCGGATAGCTCGAAAAAATGTTGAAATGAAAAACTAGTTTTTGGACCATAACTTTAATTTTTATATTACACCTACCTTAGTTTATTACATATTTACGTAGCCCTCGCCGAGGCGCTTCTAACGACACCACTCACGTGCGGATAGCTCGAAAAAATGTTGAAATGAAAAACTAGTTTTTGGACCATAACTTTAATTTTTATATTACACCTACCTTAGTTTATTACATATTTACGTAGCCCTCGCCGAGGCGCTTCTAACGACACCACTCACGTGCGGATAGCTCGAAAAAATGTTGAAATGAAAAACTAGTTTTTGGACCATAACTTTAATTTTTATATTACACCTACCTTAGTTTATTACATATTTACGTAGCCCTCGCCGAGGCGCTTCTAACGACACCACTCACGTGCGGATAGCTCGAAAAAATGTTGAAATGAAAAACTAGTTTTTGGACCATAACTTTAATTTTTATATTACACCTACCTTAGTTTATTACATATTTACGTAGCCCTCGCCGAGGCGCTTCTAACGACACCACTCACGTGCGGATAGCTCGAAAAAATGTTGAAATGAAAAACTAGTTTTTGGACCATAACTTTAGTTTTTATATTACACCTACCTTAGTTTATTACATATTTACGTAGCCCTCGCCGAGGCGCTTCTAACGACACCACTCACGTGCGGATAGCTCGAAAAAATGTTGAAATGAAAAACTAGTTTTTGGACCATAACTTTAATTTTTATATTACACCTACCTTAGTTTATTACATATTTACGTAGCCCTCGCCGAGGCGCTTCTAACGACACCACTCACGTGCGGATAGCTCAAAAAAATGTTGAAATGAAAAACTAGTTTTTGGTCCATAACTTTAATTTTTATATTACACCTACCTTAGTTTATTACATATTTACGTAGCCCTCGCCGAGGCGCTTCTAACGACACCACTCACGTGCGGATAGCTCGAAAAAATGTTGAAATGAAAAACTAGTTTTTGGACCATAACTTTAATTTTTATATTACACCTACCTTAGTTTATTACATATTTACGTAGCCCTCGCCGAGGCGCTTCTAACGACACCACTCACGTGCGGATAGCTCGAAAAAATGTTGATATGAAAAACTAGTTTTTGGACCATAACTTTAATTTTTATATTACACCTACCTTAGTTTATTACATATTTACGTAGCCCTCGCCGAGGCGCTTCTAACGACACCACTCACGTGCGGATAGCTCGAAAAAATGTTGAAATGAAAAACTAGTTTTTGGACCATAACTTTAGTTTTTATATTACACCTACCTTAGTTTATTACATATTTACGTAGCCCTCGCCGAGGCGCTTCTAACGACACCACTCACGTGCGGATAGCTCGAAAAAATGTTGAAATGAAAAACTAGTTTTTGGACCATAACTTTAATTTTTATATTACACCTACCTTAGTTTATTACATATTTACGTAGCCCTCGCCGAGGCGCTTCTAACGACACCACTCACGTGCGGATAGCTCGAAAAAATGTTGAAATGAAAAACTAGTTTTTGGACCATAACTTTAATTTTTATATTACACCTACCTTAGTTTATTACATATTTACGTAGCCCTCGCCGAGGCGCTTCTAACGACACCACTCACGTGCGGATAGCTCGAAAAAATGTTGAAATGAAAAACTAGTTTTTGGACCATAACTTTAATTTTTATATTACACCTACCTTAGTTTATTACATATTTACGTAGCCCTCGCCGAGGCGCTTCTAACGACACCACTCACGTGCGGATAGCTCGAAAAAATGTTGAAATGAAAAACTAGTTTTTGGACCATAACTTTAATTTTTATATTACACCTACCTTAGTTTATTACATATTTACGTAGCCCTCGCCGAGGCGCTTCTAACGACACCACTCACGTGCGGATAGCTCGAAAAAATGTTGAAATGAAAAACTAGTTTTTGGACCATAACTTTAATTTTTATATTACACCTACCTTAGTTTATTACATATTTACGTAGCCCTCGCCGAGGCGCTTCTAACGACACCACTCACGTGCGGATAGCTCGAAAAAATGTTGAAATGAAAAACTAGTTTTTGGACCATAACTTTAATTTTTATATTACACCTACCTTAGTTTATTACATATTTACGTAGCCCTCGCCGAGGCGCTTCTAACGACACCACTCACGTGCGGATAGCTCGAAAAAATGTTGAAATGAAAAACTAGTTTTTGGACCATAACTTTAATTTTTATATTACACCTACCTTAGTTTATTACATATTTACGTAGCCCTCGCCGAGGCGCTTCTAACGACACCACTCACGTGCGGATAGCTCGAAAAAATGTTGAAATGAAAAACTAGTTTTTGGACCATAACTTTAATTTTTATATTACACCTACCTTAGTTTATTACATATTTACGTAGCCCTCGCCGAGGCGCTTCTAACGACACCACTCACGTGCGGATAGCTCGAAAAAATGTTGAAATGAAAAACTAGTTTTTGGACCATAACTTTAATTTTTATATTACACCTACCTTAGTTTATTACATATTTACGTAGCCCTCGCCGAGGCGCTTCTAACGACACCACTCACGTGCGGATAGCTCGAAAAAATGTTGAAATGAAAAACTAGTTTTTGGACCATAACTTTAATTTTTATATTACACCTACCTTAGTTTATTACATATTTACGTAGCCCTCGCCGAGGCGCTTCTAACGACACCACTCACGTGCGGATAGCTCGAAAAAATGTTGAAATGAAAAACTAGTTTTTGGACCATAACTTTAATTTTTATATTACACCTACCTTAGTTTATTACATATTTACGTAGCCCTCGCCGAGGCGCTTCTAACGACACCACTCACGTGCGGATAGCTCGAAAAAATGTTGAAATGAAAAACTAGTTTTTGGACCATAACTTTAATTTTTATATTACACCTACCTTAGTTTATTACATATTTACGTAGCCCTCGCCGAGGCGCTTCTAACGACACCACTCACGTGCGGATAGCTCGAAAAAATGTTGAAATGAAAAACTAGTTTTTGGACCATAACTTTAATTTTTATATTACACCTACCTTAGTTTATTACATATTTACGTAGCCCTCGCCGAGGCGCTTCTAACGACACCACTCACGTGCGGATAGCTCGAAAAAATGTTGAAATGAAAAACTAGTTTTTGGACCATAACTTTAATTTTTATATTACACCTACCTTAGTTTATTACATATTTACGTAGCCCTCGCCGAGGCGCTTCTAACGACACCACTCACGTGCGGATAGCTCGAAAAAATGTTGAAATGAAAAACTAGTTTTTGGACCATAACTTTAATTTTTATATTACACCTACCTTAGTTTATTACATATTTACGTAGCCCTCGCCGAGGCGCTTCTAACGACACCACTCACGTGCGGATAGCTCGAAAAAATGTTGAAATGAAAAACTAGTTTTTGGACCATAACTTTAATTTTTATATTACACCTACCTTAGTTTATTACATATTTACGTAGCCCTCGCCGAGGCGCTTCTAACGACACCACTCACGTGCGGATAGCTCGAAAAAATGTTGAAATGAAAAACTAGTTTTTGGACCATAACTTTAATTTTTATATTACACCTACCTTAGTTTATTACATATTTACGTAGCCCTCGCCGAGGCGCTTCTAACGACACCACTCACGTGCGGATAGCTCGAAAAAATGTTGAAATGAAAAACTAGTTTTTGGACCATAACTTTAATTTTTATATTACACCTACCTTAGTTTATTACATATTTACGTAGCCCTCGCCGAGGCGCTTCTAACGACACCACTCACGTGCGGATAGCTCGAAAAAATGTTGAAATGAAAAACTAGTTTTTGGACCATAACTTTAATTTTTATATTACACCTACCTTAGTTTATTACATATTTACGTAGCCCTCGCCGAGGCGCTTCTAACGACACCACTCACGTGCGGATAGCTCGAAAAAATGTTGAAATGAAAAACTAGTTTTTGGACCATAACTTTAATTTTTATATTACACCTACCTTAGTTTATTACATATTTACGTAGCCCTCGCCGAGGCGCTTCTAACGACACCACTCACGTGCGGATAGCTCGAAAAAATGTTGAAATGAAAAACTAGTTTTTGGACCATAACTTTAATTTTTATATTACACCTACCTTAGTTTATTACATATTTACGTAGCCCTCGCCGAGGCGCTTCTAACGACACCACTCACGTGCGGATAGCTCGAAAAAATGTTGAAATGAAAAACTAGTTTTTGGACCATAACTTTAATTTTTATATTACACCTACCTTAGTTTATTACATATTTACGTAGCCCTCGCCGAGGCGCTTCTAACGACACCACTCACGTGCGGATAGCTCGAAAAAATGTTGAAATGAAAAACTAGTTTTTGGACCATAACTTTAATTTTTATATTACACCTACCTTAGTTTATTACATATTTACGTAGCCCTCGCCGAGGCGCTTCTAACGACACCACTCACGTGCGGATAGCTCGAAAAAATGTTGAAATGAAAAACTAGTTTTTGGACCATAACTTTAATTTTTATATTACACCTACCTTAGTTTATTACATATTTACGTAGCCCTCGCCGAGGCGCTTCTAACGACACCACTCACGTGCGGATAGCTCGAAAAAATGTTGAAATGAAAAACTAGTTTTTGGACCATAACTTTAATTTTTATATTACACCTACCTTAGTTTATTACATATTTACGTAGCCATCGCCGAGGCGCTTCTAACGACACCACTCACGTGCGGATAGCTCGAAAAAATGTTGAAATGAAAAACTAGTTTTTGGACCATAACTTTAATTTTTATATTACACCTACCTTAGTTTATTACATATTTACGTAGCCCTCGCCGAGGCGCTTCTAACGACACCACTCACGTGCGGATAGCTCGAAAAAATGTTGAAATGAAAAACTAGTTTTTGGACCATAACTTTAATTTTTATATTACACCTACCTTAGTTTATTACATATTTACGTAGCCCTCGCCGAGGCGCTTCTAACGACACCACTCACGTGCGGATAGCTCGAAAAAATGTTGAAATGAAAAACTAGTTTTTGGACCATAACTTTAATTTTTATATTACACCTACCTTAGTTTATTACATATTTACGTAGCCCTCGCCGAGGCGCTTCTAACGACACCACTCACGTGCGGATAGCTCGAAAAAATGTTGAAATGAAAAACTAGTTTTTGGACCATAACTTTAATTTTTATATTACACCTACCTTAGTTTATTACATATTTACGTAGCCCTCGCCGAGGCGCTTCTAACGACACCACTCACGTGCGGATAGCTCGAAAAAATGTTGAAATGAAAAACTAGTTTTTGGACCATAACTTTAATTTTTATATTACACCTACCTTAGTTTATTACATATTTACGTAGCCCTCGCCGAGGCGCTTCTAACGACACCACTCACGTGCGGATAGCTCGAAAAAATGTTGAAATGAAAAACTAGTTTTTGGACCATAACTTTAATTTTTATATTACACCTACCTTAGTTTATTACATATTTACGTAGCCCTCGCCGAGGCGCTTCTAACGACACCACTCACGTGCGGATAGCTCGAAAAAATGTTGAAATGAAAAACTAGTTTTTGGACCATAACTTTAATTTTTATATTACACCTACCTTAGTTTATTACATATTTACGTAGCCCTCGCCGAGGCGCTTCTAACGACACCACTCACGTGCGGATAGCTCGAAAAAATGTTGAAATGAAAAACTAGTTTTTGGACCATAACTTTAATTTTTATATTACACCTACCTTAGTTTATTACATATTTACGTAGCCCTCGCCGAGGCGCTTCTAACGACACCACTCACGTGCGGATAGCTCGAAAAAATGTTGAAATGAAAAACTAGTTTTTGGACCATAACTTTAATTTTTATATTACACCTACCTTAGTTTATTACATATTTACGTAGCCCTCGCCGAGGCGCTTCTAACGACACCACTCACGTGCGGATAGCTCGAAAAAATGTTGAAATGAAAAACTAGTTTTTGGACCATAACTTTAATTTTTATATTACACCTACCTTAGTTTATTACATATTTACGTAGCCCTCGCCGAGGCGCTTCTAACGACACCACTCACGTGCGGATAGCTCGAAAAAATGTTGAAATGAAAAACTAGTTTTTGGACCATAACTTTAATTTTTATATTACACCTACCTTAGTTTATTACATATTTACGTAGCCCTCGCCGAGGCGCTTCTAACGACACCACTCACGTGCGGATAGCTCGAAAAAATGTTGAAATGAAAAACTAGTTTTTGGACCATAACTTTAATTTTTATATTACACCTACCTTAGTTTATTACATATTTACGTAGCCCTCGCCGAGGCGCTTCTAACGACACCACTCACGTGCGGATAGCTCGAAAAAATGTTGAAATGAAAAACTAGTTTTTGGACCATAACTTTAATTTTTATATTACACCTACCTTAGTTTATTACATATTTAAGTAGCCCTCGCCGAGGCGCTTCTAACGACACCACTCACGTGCGGATAGCTCGAAAAAATGTTGAAATGAAAAACTAGTTTTTGGACCATAACTTTAATTTTTATATTACACCTACCTTAGTTTATTACATATTTACGTAGCCCTCGCCGAGGCGCTTCTAACGACACCACTCACGTGCGGATAGCTCGAAAAAATGTTGAAATGAAAAACTAGTTTTTGGACCATAACTTTAATTTTTATATTACACCTACCTTAGTTTATTACATATTTACGTAGCCCTCGCCGAGGCGCTTCTAACGACACCACTCACGTGCGGATAGCTCGAAAAAATGTTGAAATGAAAAACTAGTTTTTGGACCATAACTTTAATTTTTATATTACACCTACCTTAGTTTATTACATATTTACGTAGCCCTCGCCGAGGCGCTTCTAACGACACCACTCACGTGCGGATAGCTCGAAAAAATGTTGAAATGAAAAACTAGTTTTTGGACCATAACTTTAATTTTTATATTACACCTACCTTAGTTTATTACATATTTACGTAGCCCTCGCCGAGGCGCTTCTAACGACACCACTCACGTGCGGATAGCTCGAAAAAATGTTGAAATGAAAAACTAGTTTTTGGACCATAACTTTAATTTTTATATTACACCTACCTTAGTTTATTACATATTTACGTAGCCCTCGCCGAGGCGCTTCTAACGACACCACTCACGTGCGGATAGCTCGAAAAAATGTTGAAATGAAAAACTAGTTTTTGGACCATAACTTTAATTTTTATATTACACCTACCTTAGTTTATTACATATTTACGTAGCCCTCGCCGAGGCGCTTCTAACGACACCACTCACGTGCGGATAGCTCGAAAAAATGTTGAAATGAAAAACTAGTTTTTGGACCATAACTTTAATTTTTATATTACACCTACCTTAGTTTATTACATATTTACGTAGCCCTCGCCGAGGCGCTTCTAACGACACCACTCACGTGCGGATAGCTCGAAAAAATGTTGAAATGAAAAACTAGTTTTTGGACCATAACTTTAATTTTTATATTACACCTACCTTAGTTTATTACATATTTACGTAGCCCTCGCCGAGGCGCTTCTAACGACACCACTCACGTGCGGATAGCTCGAAAAAATGTTGAAATGAAAAACTAGTTTTTGGACCATAACTTTAATTTTTATATTACACCTACCTTAGTTTATTACATATTTACGTAGCCCTCGCCGAGGCGCTTCTAACGACACCACTCACGTGCGGATAGCTCGAAAAAATGTTGAAATGAAAAACTAGTTTTTGGACCATAACTTTAGTTTTTATATTACACCTACCTTAGTTTATTACATATTTACGTAGCCCTCGCCGAGGCGCTTCTAACGACACCACTCACGTGCGGATAGCTCGAAAAAATGTTGAAATGAAAAACTAGTTTTTGGACCATAACTTTAATTTTTATATTACACCTACCTTAGTTTATTACATATTTACGTAGCCCTCGCCGAGGCGCTTCTAACGACACCACTCACGTGCGGATAGCTCGAAAAAATGTTGAAATGAAAAACTAGTTTTTGGACCATAACTTTAGTTTTTATATTACACCTACCTTAGTTTATTACATATTTACGTAGCCCTCGCCGAGGCGCTTCTAACGACACCACTCACGTGCGGATAGCTCGAAAAAATGTTGAAATGAAAAACTAGTTTTTGGACCATAACTTTAATTTTTATATTACACCTACCTTAGTTTATTACATATTTACGTAGCCCTCGCCGAGGCGCTTCTAACGACACCACTCACGTGCGGATAGCTCGAAAAATGTTGAAATGAAAAACTAGTTTTTGGACCATAACTTTAATTTTTATATTACACCTACCTTAGTTTATTACATATTTACGTAGCCCTTGCCGAGGCGCTTCTAACGACACCACTCACGTGCGGATAGCTCGAAAAAATGTTGAAATGAAAAACTAGTTTTTGGACCATAACTTTAATTTTTATATTACACCTACCTTAGTTTATTACATATTTACGTAGCCCTCGCCGAGGCGCTTCTAACGACACCACTCACGTGCGGATAGCTCGAAAAAATGTTGAAATGAAAAACTAGTTTTTGGACCATAACTTTAATTTTTATATTACACCTACCTTAGTTTATTACATATTTACGTAGCCCTCGCCGAGGCGCTTCTAACGACACCACTCACGTGCGGATAGCTCGAAAAAATGTTGAAATGAAAAACTAGTTTTTGGACCATAACTTTAATTTTTATATTACACTTACCTTAGTTTATTACATATTTACGTAGCCCTCGCCGAGGCGCTTCTAACGACACCACTCACGTGCGGATAGCTCGAAAAAATGTTGAAATGAAAAACTAGTTTTTTGGACCATAACTTTAATTTTTATATTACACCTACCTTAGTTTATTACATATTTACGTAGCCCTCGCCGAGGCGCTTCTAACGACACCACTCACGTGCGGATAGCTCGAAAAAATGTTGAAATGAAAAACTAGTTTTTGGACCATAACTTTAATTTTTATATTACACCTACCTTAGTTTATTACATATTTACGTAGCCCTCGCGAGGCGCTTCTAACGACACCACTCACGTGCGGATAGCTCGAAAAAATGTTGAAATGAAAAACTAGTTTTTGGACCATAACTTTAATTTTTATATTACACCTACCTTAGTTTATTACATATTTACGTAGCCCTCGCCGAGGCGCTTCTAACGACACCACTCACGTGCGGATAGCTCGAAAAAATGTTGAAATGAAAAACTAGTTTTTGACCATAACTTTAATTTTTATATTACACCTACCTTAGTTTATTACATATTTACGTAGCCCTCGCCGAGGCGCTTCTAACGACACCACTCACGTGCGGATAGCTCGAAAAAATGTTGAAATGAAAAACTAGTTTTTGGACCATAACTTTAATTTTTATATTACACCTACCTTAGTTTATTACATATTTACGTAGCCCTCGCCGAGGCGCTTCTAACGACACCACTCACGTGCGGATAGCTCGAAAAAATGTTGAAATGAAAAACTAGTTTTTGGACCATAACTTTAATTTTTATATTACACCTACCTTAGTTTATTACATATTTACGTAGCCCTCGCCGAGGCGCTTCTAACGACACCACTCACGTGCGGATAGCTCGAAAAATTTTGAAATGAAAACTAGTTTTTGGACCATAACTTTAATTTTTATATTACACCTACCTTAGTTTATTACATATTTACGTAGCCCTCGCCGAGGCGCTTCTAACGACACCACTCACGTGCGGATAGCTCGAAAAATGTTGAAATGAAAAACTAGTTTTTGGACCATAACTTTAATTTTTATATTACACCTACCTTAGTTTATTACATATTTACGTAGCCCTCGCCGAGGCGCTTCTAACGACACCACTCACGTGCGGATAGCTCGAAAAAAATGTTGAAATGAAAAAACTAGTTTTTGGACCATAACTTTAATTTTTATATTACACCTACCTTAGTTTATTACATATTTACGTAGCCCTCGCCGAGGCGCTTCTAACGACACCACTCACGTGCGGATAGCTCGAAAAAATGTTGAAATGAAAAACTAGTTTTTGGACCATAACTTTAATTTTTATATTACACCTACCTTAGTTTATTACATATTTAAGTAGCCCTCGCCGAGGCGCTTCTAACGACACCACTCACGTGCGGATAGCTCGAAAAAATGTTGAAATGAAAAACTAGTTTTTGGACCATAACTTTAATTTTTATAGTACACCTACCTTAGTTTATTACATATTTACGTAGCCCTCGCCGAGGCGCTTCTAACGACACCACTCACGTGCGGATAGCTCGAAAAAATGTTGAAATGAAAACTAGTTTTTAGACCATAACTTTAATTTTTATATTACACCTACCTTAGTTTATTACATATTTACGTAGCCCTCGCCGAGGCGCTTCTAACGACACCACTCACGTGCGGATAGCTCGAAAAAATGTTGAAATGAAAAACTAGTTTTTGGACCATAACTTTAATTTTTATATTACACCTACCTTAGTTTATTACATATTTACGTAGCCCTCGCCGAGGCGCTTCTAACGACACCACTCACGTGCGGATAGCTCGAAAAAATGTTGATATGAAAAACTAGTTTTTGGACCATTACTTTAATTTTTATATTACACCTACCTTAGTTTATTACATATTTACGTAGCCCTCGCCGAGGCGCTTCTAACGACACCACTCACGTGCGGATAGCTCGAAAAAATGTTGAAATGAAAAACTAGTTTTTGGACCATAACTTTAATTTTTATATTACACCTACCTTAGTTTATTACATATTTACGTAGCCCTCGCCGAGGCGCTTCTAACGACACCACTCACGTGCGGATAGCTCGAAAAAATGTTGAAATGAAAAACTAGTTTTTGGACCATAACTTTAATTTTTATATTACACCTACCTTAGTTTATTACATATTTACGTAGCCCTCGCCGAGGCGCTTCTAACGATACCACTCACGTGCGGATAGCTCGAAAAAATGTTGAAATGAAAAACTAGTTTTTGGACCATAACTTTAGTTTTTATATTACACCTACCTTAGTTTATTACATATTTACGTAGCCCTCGCCGAGGCGCTTCTAACGACACCACTCACGTGCGGATAGCTCGAAAAAATGTTGAAATGAAAAACTAGTTTTTGGACCATAACTTTAATTTTTATATTACACCTACCTTAGTTTATTACATATTTACGTAGCCCTCGCCGAGGCGCTTCTAACGACACCACTCACGTGCGGATAGCTCGAAAAAATGTTGAAATGAAAAACTAGTTTTTGGACCATAACTTTAATTTTTATATTACACCTACCTTAGTTTATTACATATTTACGTAGCCCTCGCCGAGGCGCTTCTAACGACACCACTCACGTGCGGATAGCTCGAAAAAATGTTGAAATGAAAAACTAGTTTTTGGACCATAACTTTAATTTTTATATTACACCTACCTTAGTTTATTACATATTTACGTAGCCCTCGCCGAGGCGCTTCTAACGACACCACTCACGTGCGGATAGCTCGAAAAAATGTTGAAATGAAAAACTAGTTTTTGGACCATAACTTTAATTTTTATATTACACCTACCTTAGTTTATTACATATTTACGTAGCCCTCGCCGAGGCGCTTCTAACGACACCACTCACGTGCGGATAGCTCGAAAAAATGTTGAAATGAAAAACTAGTTTTTGGACCATAACTTTAATTTTTATATTACACCTACCTTAGTTTATTACATATTTACGTAGCCCTCGCCGAGGCGCTTCTAACGACACCACTCACGTGCGGATAGCTCGAAAAAATGTTGAAATGAAAAACTAGTTTTTGGACCATAACTTTAATTTTTATATTACACCTACCTTAGTTTATTACATATTTACGTAGCCCTCGCCGAGGCGCTTCTAACGACACCACTCACGTGCGGATAGCTCGAAAATGTGTTGAAATGAAAAACTAGTTTTTGGACCATAACTTTAATTTTTATATTACACCTACCTTAGTTTATTACATATTTACGTAGCCCTCGCCGAGGCGCTTCTAACGACACCACTCACGTGCGGATAGCTCGAAAAATGTTGAAATGAAAAACTAGTTTTTGGACCATAACTTTAATTTTTATATTACACCTACCTTAGTTTATTACATATTTACGTAGCCCTCGCCGAGGCGCTTCTAACGACACCACTCACGTGCGGATAGCTCGAAAAAATGTTGAAATGAAAAACTAGTTTTTGGACCATAACTTTAATTTTTATATTACACCTACCTTAGTTTATTACATATTTACGTAGCCCTCGCCGAGGCGCTTCTAACGACACCACTCACGTGCGGATAGCTCGAAAAAATGTTGAAATGAAAAACTAGTTTTTGGACCATAACTTTAATTTTTATATTACACCTACCTTAGTTTATTACATATTTACGTAGCCCTCGCCGAGGCGCTTCTAACGACACCACTCACGTGCGGATAGCTCGAAAAAATGTTGAAATGAAAAACTAGTTTTTGACCATAACTTTAAGTTTTATATTACACCTACCTTAGTTTATTACATATTTACGTAGCCCTCGCCGAGGCGCTTCTAACGACACCACTCACGTGCGGATAGCTCGAAAAAATGTTGAAATGAAAAACTAGTTTTGGACCATAACTTTAATTTTTATATTACACCTACCTTAGTTTATTACATATTTACGTAGCCCTCGCCGAGGCGCTTCTAACGACACCACTCACGTGCGGATAGCTCGAAAAAATGTTGAAATGAAAAACTAGTTTTTGGACCATAACTTTAATTTTTATATTACACCTACCTTAGTTTATTACATATTACGTAGCCCTCGCCGAGGCGCTTCTAACGACACCACTCACGTGCGGATAGCTCGAAAAAATGTTGAAATGAAAAACTAGTTTTTGGACCATAACTTTAATTTTTATATTACACCTACCTTAGTTATTACATATTTACGTAGCCCTCGCCGAGGCGCTTCTAACGACACCACTCACGTGCGGATAGCTCGAAAAATGTTGAAATGAAAAACTAGTTTTTGGACCATAACTTTAATTTTTTATATTACACCTACCTTAGTTTATTACATATTTACGTAGCCCTCGCCGAGGCGCTTCTAACGACACCACTCACGTGCGGATAGCTCGAAAAAATGTTGATATGAAAAACTAGTTTTTGGACCATAACTTTAATTTTTATATTACACCTACCTTAGTTTATTACATATTTACGTAGCCCTCGCCGAGGCGCTTCTAACGACACCACTCACGTGCGGATAGCTCGAAAAAATGTTGAAATGAAAAACTAGTTTTTGGACCATAACTTTAATTTTTATATTACACCTACCTTAGTTTATTACATATTTACGTAGCCCTCGCCGAGGCGCTTCTAACGACACCACTCACGTGCGGATAGCTCGAAAAAATGTTGAAATGAAAACTAGTTTTTGGACCATAACTTTAATTTTTATATTACACCTACCTTAGTTTATTACATATTTACGTAGGCCCTCGCCGAGGCGCTTCTAACGACACCACTCACGTGCGGATAGCTCGAAAAAATGTTAAAAAGAAAAACTAGTTTTTGGACCATAACTTTAATTTTTATATTACACCTACCTTAGTTTATTACATATTTACGTAGCCCTCGCCGAGGCGCTTCTAACGACACCACTCACGTGCGGATAGCTCGAAAAAATGTTGAAATGAAAAACTAGTTTTTGGACCATAACTTTAATTTTTATATTACACCTACCTTAGTTTATTACATATTTACGTAGCCCTCGCCGAGGCGCTTCTAACGACACCACTCACGTGCGGATAGCTCGAAAAATGTTGAAATGAAAAACTAGTTTTTGGACCATAACTTTAATTTTTATATTACACCTACCTTAGTTTATTACATATTTACGTAGCCCTCGCCGAGGCGCTTCTAACGACACCACTCACGTGCGGATAGCTCGAAAAAATGTTGAAATGAAAAACTAGTTTTTGGACCATAACTTTAATTTTTATATTACACCTACCTTAGTTTATTACATATTTACGTAGCCATCGCCGAGGCGCTTCTAACGACACCACTCACGTGCGGATAGCTCGAAAAAATGTTGAAATGAAAAACTAGTTTTTGGACCATAACTTTAATTTTTATATTACACCTACCTTAGTTTATTACATATTTACGTAGCCATCGCCGAGGCGCTTCTAACGACACCACTCACGTGCGGATAGCTCGAAAAAATGTTGAAATGAAAAACTAGTTTTTGGACCATAACTTTAATTTTTATATTACACCTACCTTAGTTTTATTACATATTTACGTAGCCCTCGCCGAGGCGCTTCTAACGACACCACTCACGTGCGGATAGCTCGAAAAAATGTTGAAATGAAAAACTAGTTTTTGGACCATAACTTTAATTTTTATATTACACCTACCTTAGTTTATTACATATTTACGTAGCCCTCGCTGAGGCGCTTCTAACGACACCACTCACGTGCGGATAGCTCGAAAAAATGTTGAAATGAAAAACTAGTTTTTGGACCATAACTTTAATTTTTATATTACACCTACCTTAGTTTATTACATATTTACGTAGCCATCGCCGAGGCGCTTCTAACGACACCACTCACGTGCGGATAGCTCGAAAAAATGTTGAAATGAAAAACTAGTTTTTGGACCATAACTTTAATTTTTATATTACACCTACCTTAGTTTATTACATATTTACGTAGCCCTCGCCGAGGCGCTTCTAACGACACCACTCACGTGCGGATAGCTCGAAAAAATGTTGAAATGAAAAACTAGTTTTTGGACCATAACTTTAATTTTTATATTACACCTACCTTAGTTTATTACATATTTACGTAGCCCTCGCCGAGGCGCTTCTAACGACACCACTCACGTGCGGATAGCTCGAAAAAATGTTGAAATGAAAAACTAGTTTTTGGACCATAACTTTAATTTTTATATTACACCTACCTTAGTTTATTACATATTTACGTAGCCCTCGCCGAGGCGCTTCTAACGACACCACTCACGTGCGGATAGCTCGAAAAAATGTTGAAATGAAAAACTAGTTTTTGGACCATAACTTTAATTTTTATATTACACCTACCTTAGTTTATTACATATTTACGTAGCCCTCGCCGAGGCGCTTCTAACGACACCACTCACGTGCGGATAGCTCGAAAAAATGTTGAAATGAAAACTAGTTTTTGGACCATAACTTTAATTTTTATATTACACCTACCTTAGTTTATTACATATTTACGTAGCCCTCGCCGAGGCGCTTCTAACGACACCACTCACGTGCGGATAGCTCGAAAAAATGTTGAAATGAAAAACTAGTTTTTGGACCATAACTTTAATTTTTATATTACACCTACCTTAGTTTATTACATATTTACGTAGCCCTCGCC
>CAJQGB010000043.1:10000-30566 GCA_905475315.1 Autographa pulchrina | reverse complement strand
AGGTTAGGTTAGGTTAGGTTAGGTTAGGTTAGGTTAGGTTAGGTTAGGTTAGGTTAGGTTAGGTTAGGTTAGGTTAGGTTAGGTTAGGTTAGGTTAGGTTAGGTTAGGTTAGGTTAGGTTAGGTTAGGTTAGGTTAGGTTAGGTTAGGTTAGGTTAGGTTAGGTTAGGTTAGGTTAGGTTAGGTTAGGTTAGGTTAGGTTAGGTTAGGTTAGGTTAGGTTAGGTTAGGTTAGGTTAGGTTAGGTTAGGTTAGGTTAGGTTAGGTTAGGTTAGGTTAGGTTAGGTTAGGTTAGGTTAGGTTAGGGTTTTTTTTTTTTTTTTTTTTTTTTTTTTTTTTTTTTTTTTTTTTTTTTTTTTTTTTTTTTTTTTTTTTTTTTTTTTTTTTTTTTTTTTTATACTAGTACCTCCAACTTGATCGGAGCCTATCTAGCTTTGAGTCTGATTCATACAAGTTCTCGCTTTTTATTCTCTCGCACTTTCATTTCACTCATACTTCGCTTTCATACGTCATCTTTTGCGCTGGTTACGGGTGGGATGCCCGACTATTAATATTTGAGCTAACTACTTTTCTTATTATTTATTACTGGTGTATAGGGGAATGAATTTCATAGGGGTTTTTAATTCTGGCTTTAACAAATTTCTTAATACATAATGTGCATGTTCTTACATTTTTTCTTACGCTAGTCTTTTTTTTTTTATTATCTTAAATCTATTACTAGGTTTGATTAATTACTATTATGCTTATACTATATATGGTGAGCTGTAATATTAGCAAATATTATGCCACCATATTCTTATTTACTATTTCTTTTATTCACAATACTTATTATTTTTGTGCAGTACTGCATAAACCCAGTGTTGCGCTTTGACTGTACTAACTGTGGTAAATTATTTATCGTTAATTTGCAATCTATACTGTTTTCGAGTTCCAATCGCTGCCTGCCAAACACCGGGCACTCGGTCAATATATGTGGCACGGTCTCCTCTACGTTCGGATCACATTGGCATGATGGACTCGCTCCGCACTTGAAGCGGTATAGGTATTCCGCGAATCCACCATGCCCCGTCAACATCTGTGTTGTCCGTGAAGGATATTTCCAACTTGCGGGTTGTTTTGTATGCAAGCGTTGCCGACGGGAAAAACAGTTTTGTTGTCTTGGCGGTTTCGCCCTCTCGGTACCTTAGGTCCCATTCGTGGATAGATTCGTGCCGTAGTTTCATTTTAACGTATGACACCGGACACAAGTCGTAATCCGGTTTTCTTTTGGACCCCACAGCGGCCTCCTTTGCCAGAGCATCTGCTCTCTCGTTGCCCTCCATTCCAGCGTGGGCCTTTATCCAGAATATACTTATGCTTTTATTCTGTTGAGAAGCGAACTTCAGGTTTCTCCTGGTCTCAACAGCTAGTGGATGGAGGGAGTTGAGGTTCGTGATGGTCTGGAGCGCTGACATAGAGTCGCTGTAGAGCCCAAACGTGTCCCGCTTTCGTAACCGCTATTCTCTTGGTTGCCTCACACACAGCCAGCAGCTCAGCCTGGTAAACGGTACAGTACGACGGCAGACAAAGCTTGACTGGCTTGGCCTCTACTCCTCTAATCCATATAGATAGGGCTGCTCCCACTTTGCCGTCAATCTTGCTGCCGTCCGTGAATATTTTGACCTCGAAGTTTGAATTTGCCTGTAATTGCTCCTCGTCTGCCAGGCTGGTGAACTGCAAGTCCGTGTACTCGGCAGGGTGAGGCATCTTTATTGCAGACTCCATTCGCTCGATCTCCCTATCACCCAGCCCAGGTAGCGGCGCCCCCCTCTTAGCCTCGTACAACAAAGCAACCTCCTGTATACGAAGGTCAAGGGGCAGTAAGCCAGCCAACAACAGTGCTGAGTGCAGGGAGACCGTGCGATAAGCTCTGCAGATTTTTTGGGCGAAACCGCGTTGCACTGCGTTCAGTTTTTTCTGTATACAAACTTTTCTCGTGGCTGGTGCCCATACACTAGCTGCATACAATAAGATGGTTCCACCGTTGCCACATATATTGTCCGCACGATTTCCGGGTTTAATCCCCAACTTGCCCTGGCGGCTTTGGCGAGTTTCTTATATATCCCTATGGCTTTGTGGCATTGATTGGATACATGCGTATTGAAGGTGAGTTTTCGGTCTATGGTGACCCCCAATAATTTAATTTCGTCCACTATTCTTATTGCAATTCCCCCCATATTGAGCCGTGGGTTATCGTGCTTCAGTTTCCTTGTAATTATCATGGCATTAGTTTTTTGGGCAGCGAATTTCAATTTGTTTCTTCGTCCCCACAGCTCCACCCTTTGAAGGGCCTCGTTTGCTTGCCTTTCTATTTCTAGGGCCTCCGTTCCCTCAAAGACGAGTACCACGTCATCCGCGAAAGCCTGGCAGTATACATCATGTTGTTGAAGCTCGTTAAGAAGGGGGTCCAGTAAGAGGTTCCACAGAGTGGGGCCAGCTATGGACCCTTGTATACAACCCTTGGTAGTCTCTGTGGTTGCCTCTACACCCCCGTACCTGACCTTTACGGCTCTGTTTGCAAGGTAGCTATCGAATACCCTCCTTATTTTAACGGGACATTGCTCCTCCTTCAATCTCATTTTCAGTGCCGGCCACCAGGCGTTATCAAAGGCTCCCTCTATGTCCAGCGACACGACGGTAAGTATTTTCTTTTTATCCAACCCTTTTCTAATGTGCCGCATTAAGGCATAGAGGGAGTCCTCGGTGCTTCTCTGAGGCATGAATCCGTATTGGTGGCCGTTCGTTCTCGGAAGGAGGTAGTGTCGCAACCTGTAGACCAGCATCTTTTCGTAGATTTTTCCCAAAATGGGGAGCAGCCCGATTGGTCTGTAGGATTTTGGCTCTGTATAGCTGGGTTTTCCTGGTTTTTTCAGAACCACTACTACGGCTTCTTTCCAGGCTTTCGGGAAGTAGTTCTTGTCGAGGCACTTATTATATAGGGAAAGGAAAGGTCCAAATCATGATTAATGGCTGCGAGACAAATGTCGGCTGTGAAGCCATCCGCGCCTGGAGCTTTCTTCGGATTGAAGGACGCGCTAGCTCTCCTTAGTTCCGTCATTGTAAACGGGGGCTCGGAATAGTCATCTTCGCTATTCCTTTTCTCATCCTCCGCCATCTTCCGAACTGATTTGTGGTAGTCGGAATCCACGCTGACGGAGTCCATCGGGAAGAATGACTCCGCCAGTAGCTTGGCCGATTCTATGGCGTTTAACGTTTTTCCCTCTCTTTCTAGCAGCGCGTCCTCTTCCCTTTTCGTGACTCTGCCGATGACCCTGTATATACCATCCCACACGCTCTCTCTATCCTGCCTCTTGCAGAAGTCTTTCCAACTTTGGACCTGTGCTTCATTTGCTCTTGTCTCATATTCGATCTTCTTTTTCAGGTACTCTTCCACTACGGCCGGTCTGCGGATTGGTGCTGCACAGCGGATTCTGCGTTTCCTTTTCGCGAGTTCGGACTTCATGGCAGCGAGTTCCTCGGACCACCACGGTAAGTTAATTTTTTCTGTGTTTTTCTTCTTTGGTATGGCATGATTACATGCCTTTAATATAATTTTAGTAAATTTTTCTACTGTTAAATCTATACTATGGCTGTCGGTTATTTTATTTATTTCTTCTAAATTCAATTTATCCTCTATTTTGAATTGGTCCAGTTTAATATTAAACTGGGCCCAATTTGCCTTTTTTGTATTAAACAAGCGTGTCGTTCTTTGTATTTTTATTCCTTTGGATTTTTTATTATTTATGCCAAAAATTATACCGTTGTGGTCCGAGCTCGTGAGGTCCTCGACGACTTTCCAGTTAACTATCCGATTCAGAATACCCACTGAGCAGGCCGTCACGTCTACGTGACTTTTGTAGTGTACTCTTCCCCTGATAGTGTCGAACGTTGGCAGCACGCCGTCATTGAGAACGTGTAGGTCTAGTTCATGCAGGGTCCCGGCGAAGTCTTCCCCTCTTGAATCCGTGGATGTGCTTCCCCACCAGTTACTTTTGGCATTTGAATCGCCACCTATCACTATGTCGATCTTTAAGGCCTTTACTATTTTTGTTAATTGGTCCAGATATGGTTCGATTGGGTGGTTGGGTTCAAAATAGTAGGAGATTATTGCTATCTTCCATGCCTCGGTCTGGGCTTCAACTACTACAATATTGGTTGTGGTCAACTCAGGGTGCTGAACTATGTTCAGGTCTGGGTTGAACACCACTACTGCGGCTTTGGTTACTCCTTCGTCCGCGTCGGAGGCCTGGAAGACTCGCGTTCCTCTATATCCTCGCATTCTGCTTGAACCCCCCACATAGGGCTCCTGGACCAATGCAACTGAAATGCTCCGTTTTTCGGCTTCTATCAGAAGCTCATCAGTTGCTAACTTTTTCCTTTGTAAGTTAGTTTGTGCAATTTGATAGGGAGTATTGTTCATTTGGCTGCCCTTAGCAGTATGCTACGGTTGAGCGAGCCAGGGCATCCCATTTTTTCCGTATTGGGCAGGAAGAGTTGAACGCGTTGTGTTCTACGTTATTAAATTTTGCTTTGTCGCAGTTCCTGCAGCGTGGCGGTATTCCTGCGACGAAGTCAGGGCAGTCTTTTTTCACATGAGGGCCGCCGCAGTGGCTACACAGATCAGCCGGGTCAGCGCAAAACCGCTTACTGTGACCGTAGCCCAGGCAGCGGGTGCACTGCACCAGCGGTGTCTGGTCTTCAATTCTGATCGGCTGTAGATCGATTTGTACCACTTTTTTCGCGACTGCCCTTTGCCATATGTTAGGCGAAACACTGATGACCGCGTGACACGTATGGGGGTTCCGAGCTCTCCTCCTGTAGCGGAACTCCACCCTGTCATCAGCTTGGTCGAGGCCGCTAAAGAGGTCTTTATTTTGGTTCCTTAGGGCCTTCAATATGTCTGCGTCACTGTGCATATTGAGCACTCCCCTCAGAACCAAAAGCGGATCCCGATTTTTCACCTCTTCTACGGTCAAATGCTCTTTCGCCGCTTTCAACTTTTCAGTTAGCTTTTCTCGCTCTGCCTTGGAACTTACCCCAATCACGACCTTCCTGTCCCTGGCCTTCCTTACATTGCGGACCTCGATCCACCCTTCCTTGGCATCTACCGCCTCCCTAATCTTCTCAAGCACTTTTTCTCCGGAGTCTTGCTCATCTCTGGAGGTGACAATTACGGAGTGGAGCGTTTCCCTTGATCTTTGTGCGCTCTCGCTCTGCACCGCCGTGTTCGCGGTCACACTCGCGTATGTCGTTGTGGTCACCTTCTCCAGTAACTCCTTGTGCCTGTGCATTTCCTCCTTTAATTCGGCCATCATTAGGCCGTTTTCCCGAAGTAGCTTCAGGTGCTCTCCAATCTGGGAAGCCTGCGGAGCCACCTCGGGAGCCGCTCCCAATGTGTCCGATATAGTAACCGTTTGGTTGAGTGCACTCGCCTGTTCCCCTGGGATTGCAGACAAACCTTTCAACTCAGTCTCTATGCTTTTTATTAAGGAGAAGAGTTTTGTTAGCGCCGACAAAACCTCCTCCTTAATTTCTCTTTTAAGGTTGCGGTTAGGTTAGGTTAGGTTAGGTTAGGTTAGGTTAGGTTAGGTTAGGTTAGGTTAGGTTAGGTTAGGTTAGGTTAGGTTAGGTTAGGTTAGGTTAGGTTAGGTTAGGTTAGGTTAGGTTAGGTTAGGTTAGGTTAGGTTAGGTTAGGTTAGGTTAGGTTAGGTTAGGTTAGGTTAGGTTAGGTTAGGTTAGGTTAGGTTAGGTTAGGTTAGGTTAGATTAGGTTAGGTTAGGTTAGGTTAGGTTAGGTTAGGTTAGGTTAGGTTAGGTTAGGTTAGGTTAGGTTAGGTTAGGTTAGGTTAGGTTAGGTTAGGTTAGGTTAGGTTAGGTTAGGTTAGGTTAGGTTAGGTTAGGTTAGGTTAGGTTAGGTTAGGTTAGGTTAGGTTAGGTTAGGTTAGGTTAGGTTAGGTTAGGTTAGGTTAGGTTAGGTTAGGTTAGGTTAGGTTAGGTTAGGTTAGGTTAGGTTAGGTTAGGTTAGGTTAGGTTAGGTTAGGTTAGGTTAGGTTAGGTTAGGTTAGGTTAGGTTAGGTTAGGTTAGGTTAGGTTAGGTTAGGTTAGGTTAGGTTAGGTTAGGTTAGGTTAGGTTAGGTTAGGTTAGGTTAGGTTAGGTTAGGTTAGGTTAGGTTAGGTTAGGTTAGGTTAGGTTAGGTTAGGTTAGGTTAGGTTAGGTTAGGTTAGGTTAGGTTAGGTTAGGTTAGGTTAGGTTAGGTTAGGTTAGGTTAGGTTAGGTTAGGTTAGGTTAGGTTAGGTTAGGTTAGGTTAGGTTAGGTTAGGTTAGGTTAGGTTAGGTTAGGTTAGGTTAGGTTAGGTTAGGTTAGGTTAGGTTAGGTTAGGTTAGGTTAGGTTAGGTTAGGTTAGGTTAGGTTAGGTTAGGTTAGGTTAGGTTAGGTTAGGTTAGGTTAGGTTAGGTTAGGTTAGGTTAGGTTAGGTTAGGTTAGGTTTTTTTTTTTTTTTTTTTTTTTTTTTTTTTTTTTTTTTTTTTTTTTTTTTTTTTTTTTTTTTTTTTTTTTTTTTTTTTTTTTTTTTTTTTTTTTTATACTAGTACCTCCAACATGATCGGAGCCTATTCTAGCTTTGAGTCTGATTCATACAAGTTCTCGCTTTTATTCCTCTCGCACTTTCATTCCTCATACTTCGCTTTCATACGTCATCTTTTGCGCTGGTTACGGGTGGGATGCCCGACTATTAATATTTGAGCTAACTACTTTTATTCTTATTTATTATAGGTGTATTTAGCGGGGTAAATGAATTTCCATAGGGGTTTTTAATTCTGGCTTTACAATTTCTTAATACATAATGTGCATGTTCTTACATTTTTCTTACGCTAGTCTTTTTTTTTTTATTATCTTAAATCTATTACATAGGTTTGATTAATTACTATTATGCTTATACTATATATGGTGAGCTGTAATATTAGCAAATATTATGCCACCATATTCTTATTTACTATTTCTTTTATTCACAATACTTATTATTTTTGTGCAGTACTGCATAAACCCAGTGTTGCGCTTTGACTGTACTAACTGTGGTAAATTATTTATCGTTAATTTGCAATCTATACTGTTTTCGAGTTCCAATCGCTGCCTGCCAAACACCGGGCACTCGGTCAATATATGTGGCACGGTCTCCTCTACGTTCGGATCACATTGGCATGATGGACTCGCTCCGCACTTGAAGCGGTATAGGTATTCCGCGAATCCACCATGCCCCGTCAACATCTGTGTTGTCGTGAAGGATATTTCCAACTTGCGGGTTGTTTTGTATGCAAGCGTTGCCGACGGGAAAAACAGTTTTGTTGTCTTGGCGGTTTCGCCCTCTCGGTACCTTAGGTCCCATTCGTGGATAGATTCGTGCCGTAGTTTCATTTTAACGTATGACACCGGACACAAGTCGTAATCCGGTTTTCTTTTGGACCCCACAGCGGCCTCCTTTGCCAGAGCATCTGCTCTCTCGTTGCCCTCCATTCCAGCGTGGGCCTTTATCCAGAATATACTTATGCTTTTATTCTGTTGAGAAGCGAACTTCAGGTTTCTCCTGGTCTCAACAGCTAGTGGATGGAGGGAGTTGAGGTTCGTGATGGTCTGGAGCGCTGACATAGAGTCGCTGTAGAGCCCAAACGTGTCCGCTTTCGTAACCGCTATTCTCTTGGTTGCCTCACACACAGCCAGCAGCTCAGCCTGGTAAACGGTACAGTACGACGGCAGACAAAGCTTGACTGGCTTGGCCTCTACTCCTCTAATCCATATAGATAGGGCTGCTCCCACTTTGCCGTCAATCTTGCTGCCGTCCGTGAATATTTTGACCTCGAAGTTTGAATTTGCCTGTAATTGCTCCTCGTCTGCCAGGCTGGTGAACTGCAAGTCCGTGTACTCGGCAGGGTGAGGCATCTTTATTGCAGACTCCATTCGCTCGATCTCCCTATCACCCAGCCCAGGTAGCGGCGCCCCCCTCTTAGCCTCGTACAACAAAGCAACCTCCTGTATACGAAGGTCAAGGGGCAGTAAGCCAGCCAACAACAGTGCTGAGTGCAGGGAGACCGTGCGATAAGCTCTGCAGATTTTTTGGGCGAAACCGCGTTGCACTGCGTTCAGTTTTTTCTGTATACAAACTTTTCTCGTGGCTGGTGCCCATACACTAGCTGCATACAATAAGATTGGTTCCACCGTTGCCACATATATTGTCCGCACGATTTCCGGGTTTAATCCCCAACTTGCCCTGGCGGCTTTGGCGAGTTTCTTATATATCCCTATGGCTTTGTGGCATTGATTGGATACATGCGTATTGAAGGTGAGTTTTCGGTCTATGGTGACCCCCAATAATTTAATTTCGTCCACTATTCTTATTGCAATTCCCCCCATATTGAGCCGTGGGTTATCGTGCTTCAGTTTCCTTGTAATTATCATGGCATTAGTTTTTTGGGCAGCGAATTTCAATTTGTTTCTTCGTCCCCACAGCTCCACCCTTTGAAGGGCCTCGTTTGCTTGCCTTTCTATTTCTAGGGCCTCCGTTCCCTCAAAGACGAGTACCACGTCATCCGCGAAAGCCTGGCAGTATACATCATGTTGTTGAAGCTCGTTAAGAAGGGGGTCCAGTAAGAGGTTCCACAGAGTGGGGCCAGCTATGGACCCTTGTATACAACCCTTGGTAGTCTCTGTGGTTGCCTCTACACCCCCGTACCTGACCTTTACGGCTCTGTTTGCAAGGTAGCTATCGAATACCCTCCTTATTTTAACGGGACATTGCTCCTCCTTCAATCTCATTTTCAGTGCCGGCCACCAGGCGTTATCAAAGGCTCCCTCTATGTCCAGCGACACGACGGTAAGTATTTTCTTTTTATCCAACCCTTTTCTAATGTGCCGCATTAAGGCATAGAGGGAGTCCTCGGTGCTTCTCTGAGGCATGAATCCGTATTGGTGGCCGTTCGTTCTCGGAAGGAGGTAGTGTCGCAACCTGTAGACCAGCATCTTTTCGTAGATTTTTCCCAAAATGGGGAGCAGCCCGATTGGTCTGTAGGATTTTGGCTCTGTATAGCTGGGTTTTCCTGGTTTTTTCAGAACCACTACTACGGCTTCTTTCCAGGCTTTCGGGAAGTAGTTCTTGTCGAGGCACTTATTATATAGGGAAAGGAAAAGGTCCAAATCATGATTAATGGCTGCGAGACAAATGTCGGCTGTGAAGCCATCCGCGCCTGGAGCTTTCTTCGGATTGAAGGACGCGCTAGCTCTCCTTAGTTCCGTCATTGTAAACGGGGGCTCGGAATAGTCATCTTCGCTATTCCTTTTCTCATCCTCCGCCATCTTCCGAACTGATTTGTGGTAGTCGGAATCCACGCTGACGGAGTCCATCGGGAAGAATGACTCCGCCAGTAGCTTGGCCGATTCTATGGCGTTTAACGTTTTTCCCTCTCTTTCTAGCAGCGCGTCCTCTTCCCTTTTCGTGACTCTGCCGATGACCCTGTATATACCATCCCACACGCTCTCTCTATCCTGCCTCTTGCAGAAGTCTTTCCAACTTTGGACCTGTGCTTCATTTGCTCTTGTCTCATATTCGATCTTCTTTTTCAGGTACTCTTCCACTACGGCCGGTCTGCGGATTGGTGCTGCACAGCGGATTCTGCGTTTCCTTTTCGCGAGTTCGGACTTCATGGCAGCGAGTTCCTCGGACCACCACGGTAAGTTAATTTTTTCTGTGTTTTTCTTCTTTGGTATGGCATGATTACATGCCTTTAATATAATTTTAGTAAATTTTTCTACTGTTAAATCTATACTATGGCTGTCGGTTATTTTATTTATTTCTTCTAAATTCAATTTATCCTCTATTTTGAATTGGTCCAGTTTAATATTAAACTGGGCCCAATTTGCCTTTTTTGTATTAAACAAGCGTGTCGTTCTTTGTATTTTTATTCCTTTGGATTTTTTATTATTTATGCCAAAAATTATACCGTTGTGGTCCGAGCTCGTGAGGTCCTCGACGACTTTCCAGTTAACTATCCGATTCAGAATACCCACTGAGCAGGCCGTCACGTCTACGTGACTTTTGTAGTGTACTCTTCCCCTGATAGTGTCGAACGTTGGCAGCACGCCGTCATTGAGAACGTGTAGGTCTAGTTCATGCAGGGTCCCGGCGAAGTCTTCCCCTCTTGAATCCGTGGATGTGCTTCCCCACCAGTTACTTTTGGCATTTGAATCGCCACCTATCACTATGTCGATCTTTAAGGCCTTTACTATTTTTGTTAATTGGTCCAGATATGGTTCGATTGGGTGGTTGGGTTCAAAATAGTAGGAGATTATTGCTATCTTCCATGCCTCGGTCTGGGCTTCAACTACTACAATATTGGTTGTGGTCAACTCAGGGTGCTGAACTATGTTCAGGTCTGGGTTGAACACCACTACTGCGGCTTTGGTTACTCCTTCGTCCGCGTCGGAGGCCTGGAAGACTCGCGTTCCTCTATATCCTCGCATTCTGCTTGAACCCCCCACATAGGGCTCCTGGACCAATGCAACTGAAATGCTCCGTTTTTCGGCTTCTATCAGAAGCTCATCAGTTGCTAACTTTTTCCTTTGTAAGTTAGTTTGTGCAATTTGATAGGGAGTATTGTTCATTTGGCTGCCCTTAGCAGTATGCTACGGTTGAGCGAGCCAGGGCATCCCATTTTTTCCGTATTGGGCAGGAAGAGTTGAACGCGTTGTGTTCTACGTTATTAAATTTTGCTTTGTCGCAGTTCCTGCAGCGTGGCGGTATTCCTGCGACGAAGTCAGGGCAGTCTTTTTTCACATGAGGGCCGCCGCAGTGGCTACACAGATCAGCCGGGTCAGCGCAAAACCGCTTACTGTGACCGTAGCCCAGGCAGCGGGTGCACTGCACCAGCGGTGTCTGGTCTTCAATTCTGATCGGCTGTAGATCGATTTGTACCACTTTTTTCGCGACTGCCCTTTGCCATATGTTAGGCGAAACACTGATGACCGCGTGACACGTATGGGGGTTCCGAGCTCTCCTCCTGTAGCGGAACTCCACCCTGTCATCAGCTTGGTCGAGGCCGCTAAAGAGGTCTTTATTTTGGTTCCTTAGGGCCTTCAATATGTCTGCGTCACTGTGCATATTGAGCACTCCCCTCAGAACCAAAAGCGGATCCCGATTTTTCACCTCTTCTACGGTCAAATGCTCTTTCGCCGCTTTCAACTTTTCAGTTAGCTTTTCTCGCTCTGCCTTGGAACTTACCCCAATCACGACCTTCCTGTCCCTGGCCTTCCTTACATTGCGGACCTCGATCCACCCTTCCTTGGCATCTACCGCCTCCCTAATCTTCTCAAGCACTTTTTCTCCGGAGTCTTGCTCATCTCTGGAGGTGACAATTACGGAGTGGAGCGTTTCCCTTGATCTTTGTGCGCTCTCGCTCTGCACCGCCGTGTTCGCGGTCACACTCGCGTATGTCGTTGTGGTCACCTTCTCCAGTAACTCCTTGTGCCTGTGCATTTCCTCCTTTAATTCGGCCATCATTAGGCCGTTTTCCCGAAGTAGCTTCAGGTGCTCTCCAATCTGGGAAGCCTGCGGAGCCACCTCGGGAGCCGCTCCCAATGTGTCCGATATAGTAACCGTTTGGTTGAGTGCACTCGCCTGTTCCCCTGGGATTGCAGACAAACCTTTCAACTCAGTCTCTATGCTTTTTATTAAGGAGAAGAGTTTTGTTAGCGCCGACAAAACCTCCTCCTTAATTTCTCTTTTAAGGTTGCGGTTAGGTTAGGTTAGGTTAGGTTAGGTTAGGTTAGGTTAGGTTAGGTTAGGTTAGGTTAGGTTAGGTTAGGTTAGGTTAGGTTAGGTTAGGTTAGGTTAGGTTAGGTTAGGTTAGGTTAGGTTAGGTTAGGTTAGGTTAGGTTAGGTTAGGTTAGGTTAGGTTAGGTTAGGTTAGGTTAGGTTAGGTTAGGTTAGGTTAGGTTAGGTTAGGTTAGGTTAGGTTAGGTTAGGTTAGGTTAGGTTAGGTTAGGTTAGGTTAGGTTAGGTTAGGTTAGGTTAGGTTAGGTTAGGTTAGGTTAGGTTAGGTTAGGTTAGGGTTAGGTTAGGTTAGGTTAGGTTAGGTTAGGTTAGGTTAGGTTAGGTTAGGTTAGGTTAGGTTAGGTTAGGTTAGGTTAGGTTAGGTTAGGTTAGGTTAGGTTAGGTTAGGTTAGGTTAGGTTAGGTTAGGTTAGGTTAGGTTAGGTTAGGTTAGGTTAGGTTAGGTTAGGTTAGGTTAGGTTAGGTTAGGTTAGGTTAGGTTAGGTTAGGTTAGGTTAGGTTAGGTTAGGTTAGGTTAGGTTAGGTTAGGTTAGGTTAGGTTAGGTTAGGTTAGGTTAGGTTAGGTTAGGTTAGGTTAGGTTAGGTTAGGTTAGGTTAGGTTAGGTTAGGTTAGGTTAGGTTAGGTTAGGTTAGGTTAGGTTAGGTTAGGTTAGGTTAGGTTAGGTTAGGTTAGGTTAGGTTAGGTTAGGTTAGGTTAGGTTAGGTTAGGTTAGGTTAGGTTAGGTTAGGTTAGGTTAGGTTAGGTTAGGTTAGGTTAGGTTAGGTTAGGTTAGGTTAGGTTAGGTTAGGTTAGGTTAGGTTAGGTTAGGTTAGGTTAGGTTAGGTTAGGTTAGGTTAGGTTAGGTTAGGTTAGGTTAGGTTAGGTTAGGTTAGGTTAGGTTAGGTTAGGTTAGGTTAGGTTAGGTTAGGTTAGGTTAGGTTAGGTTAGGTTAGGTTAGGTTAGGTTAGGTTAGGTTAGGTTAGGTTAGGTTAGGTTAGGTTAGGTTAGGTTAGGTTAGGTTAGGTTAGGTTAGGTTAGGTTAGGTTAGGTTAGGTTAGGTTAGGTTAGGTTAGGTTAGGTTAGGTTAGGTTAGGTTAGGTTAGGTTAGGTTAGGTTAGGTTAGGTTAGGTTAGGTTAGGTTAGGTTAGGTTAGGTTAGGTTAGGTTAGGTTAGGTTAGGTTAGGTTAGGTTAGGTTAGGTTAGGTTAGGTTAGGTTAGGTTAGGTTAGGTTAGGTTTTTTTTTTTTTTTTTTTTTTTTTTTTTTTTTTTTTTTTTTTTTTTTTTTTTTTTTTTTTAATACTAGTACCTCCAACATGATCGGAGCCTATTCTAGCTTTGAGTCTGATTCATACAAGTTCTCGCTTTTATTCCTCTCGCACTTTCATTCCTCATACTTCACTTTCATACGTCATCTTTTGCGCTCGTTACGGGTGGGATGCCCGACTAATAATTTTTGAGCTAACTACTTATTTTTTTATTTTTTATACTTATATTATAACGGGGTAAATAATTTTCCTTAGGGGATTTTATTATTCTTAACTTAACAATTCTTATTACTAGTTACAATTCTTACAGTTTTTCTTACATTATTCTTATTTTTTATTATCTTATATCTAATACAAGGGTTTAGTTAATTACTATTATACTTATACTATATATGGTGTGCCGTAATATTAGCAAATATTATGCCACCATATTCTTATTTACTATTTATTTTGTTTACAATGCTTATTATTTTTGTGCAGTATTGCATAAACCCAGTGTTGCGTTTTGACTTTATTAACTGCGGTAAGTTACTTATCGTTATTTTGCAATCTATGCTGGTTTCTAATTCCAATCTTTGCCTGCCATACGCCGGGCACTCGGTCAATATATGTGGCACGGTCTCCTCCACGTTCGGATCACATTGGCATGATGGACTCGTTCCGCACTTGAAGCGGTATAGGTATTCCGCGAATCCACCATGCCCTGTCAGCATTTGAGTTGTCACGTACGATATTTCCAGCTTGCGGGTCGTTTTGTATGCAAGCCTTGCTGACGGGAAAAACAGTTTAGTAGTCTTGGCGGTTTCGCCCTCGCAGTATCTTAGGTCCCATTCGTGGATTGATTCTTGCCGTAGTTTGTGTTTAACATACGACACCGGGCACAGGTCGTAGTCAGGTTTCCTTTTGGACCCTACAGCAGCCTCCTTAGCCAGAGCATCTGCCCTCTCGTTGCCCTCCATTCCAGCGTGTGCCTTTATCCAAAATATCTTTATACTTTTATTTTGTTGAGAAGCGAATCTCAGGTTTCTCCTGGTCTCTACAGCTAGTGGATGGAGGGAGTTGAGGTTCGTAATTGTCTGGAGAGCCGACATAGAGTCGCTGTAGAGTCCAAATGTGTCCGCCTTCGTGACCACGATTTTCTTGGTTGCCTCACACACCGCTAGCAGTTCGGCCTGGTAGACGGTACAGTACGACGGCAAGCAAAGCTTGACTGGCTTGGTTTCCACTCCTCTAATCCATATGGATAGGGCTGCTCCCACTCTGCCGTCAATCTTGCTGCCGTCGGTGAATATCTTGATTTCGAAATTCGAATTCTCGAGTAGTTGTTCCTCGTCTGCCAGGTTGGTGAACTGCAAATCCGTGTACTCGGCGGGGTGAGGTGCTTTCATTGCAGACTCCATTCTCTCGATCTCCCTATCACCCAGCCCAGGTAGCGGCGCCCCCCTCTTCGCCTCGTACAACGAGGCTACCTCCTGTATTCGAAGGTCAAGGGGTAGCAAGCCAGCCAACAACAGTGCTGAGTGCAGGGAGACCGTGCGATAAGCTCTGCAGATCTTTTGGGCGAAACCGCGTTGCACTGCGTCCAGCTTTTTCCTTACACAGATTTTTCTTGCGGCTGGTGCCCATACACTGGCTGCATACAGTAATACTGGCTCCACCGTTGCCACATATATTGTCCGGACGATTTCCGGGCTCAGTCCCCAACTTGCCCTGGCAGCTTTGGCGAGTTTCTTATATATCCCTATGGCTTTTTGGCATTGATTGGATACATGCGTGTTAAATGTGAGTTTCCGATCTATGATAACTCCCAGTATTTTAATTTCGTCGACTATTCCTATGTCAATTCCCCCCATACTGAGCCGTGGATTGTCATGCTTCAGTTTTCTTGTAATGATCATAGCGTTAGTTTTATGGGCAGCGAATTTCAATTTGTTTCTATTTCCCCACAGCTCCACCCTTTGAAGGGCCTGGTTTGCTTTCCTTTCAATTTCGAGAGCCTCCATTCCCTCGAAAACGAGTACTACGTCATCCGCGAAAGCCTGGCAGTAAGTTCCGTGTTGTTGAAGCTCGTTGAGAAGGGGGTCTAGTAAGAGGTTCCACAGGGTGGGGCCAGCTATTGACCCTTGTATACACCCTTTGGTAGTCTCAGTGGTTGCCTCTACCCCCCCATACCTAACCTTTACAACTCTGTCTGCAAGGTAGCTGTTGAAAACCTTCCTTATCTTTAGGGGACATTGTTCCTCCTTCAGCCTCATTTTTAGAGCTGGCCACCAGGCGTTATCAAAGGCTCCCTCTATGTCCAGCGACACGACGGTAAGTATTTTCTTTTTATCCAACCCTTTTCTGATGTGCCGCATTAGGGCATAGAGGGAGTCCTCGGTGCTTCTCTGAGGCATGAATCCGAACTGGTGATGGTTTGTTCTCGGAAGGAGGTAGTGCCGCAGTCTGTAGACCAGCATCTTCTCGTAAATTTTTCCCAAGATGGGAAGCAGCCCGATTGGTCGGTAAGATTTTGGCTCTGTGTAGCTGGGTTTCCCTGGTTTTTTGAGAACCACGACTACGGCTTCTTTCCAGGCTTTCGGGAAATAGCACTTTTCAAGGCACTTATTGTACAGGGAAAGGAAAAGCTTCAAATCGTGGTTAATGGCTGCGAGGCAAATGTCAGCTGTGAAGCCGTCCGCGCCTGGAGCTTTCTTTGGGTTAAAGGACGCGCTAGCTCTCCTTAGTTCAGTTATTGTGAACGGGGGCTCAGAGTTGTCATCTTCGTTCTTACTATTATCATCTTCCGCCATCCTTCGAACTGATTTGTGGTAGTTGGAATCCACGCTAACAGAGTCCATCGGGAAGAATGACTCCGCCAGTAGCTTGGCTGATTCTATGGCGTTTAGCGTTTTCCCCTCTCTCTCTAGCAGCGCGTCCTCTTCCCTTTTCGTAACTCTGCCGATGACCCTGTATATACCATCCCACACGCTCTCTCTATCCTGTCTCTTGCAGAAGTCTTTCCAACTTTGGACCTGTGCTTCGTTTGCTCTTGACTCATATTTGATCTTCTTTTCCAGGTACTCTTCCACTACGGCCGGTCTGCGGATGGGCGCTGCACAGCGGATTCTGCGTTTTCTTCTCGCGAGTTCGGACTTCAAGGCGGCGAGTTCCTCGGACCACCACGGTAAGTTAATTTTTTCCTTATTTTTCTTTTTAGGTATGGCATGATTACATGCCTCTGATATAATTTTGGTTAATTTTTCTATTATTAAATCTATACTATGATTGTTAGTTAATTTATTTATTGCTTCTAAGTTCAATTTATTTTCTATTTTGAATTGGTCCAGTTTGATATTAAACTGGGCCCAATTAGCTTTTTTAGTATTGTACATCCGCGTTGTTCTTTGTATTTTTATTCCTTTTGATTTTTTATTATTTATTCCAAAAATTATACCGTTGTGGTCCGAGCTCGTGAGGTCCTCGACGACTTTCCAGTTAACTATCCGATTCAGAATACCCACTGAGCAGGCCGTCACGTCTACGTGACTTTTGTAGTGTACTCTTCCCCTGATAGTGTCGAATGTTGGTAGCACGCCGTCGTTGAGAACGTGCAGGTCTAGTTCATGCAGGGTCCCGGCGAAGTCTTCGCCTCTTGAATCCGTGGATGTACTCCCCCACCAGTTGCTTTTGGCGTTTGAATCGCCACCCATCACTATGTCGATCTTTAGCGCCTTTACTATTTTTGTTATTTGGTTCAGGTAGGGTTCGATTGGGTGGTTGGGCTCAAAGTAGTAGGAGATTATGGCTAACCTCCATGCCTCGGTCTGGACTTCAATTACTACTATATTGGTTGTGGTCAACCCAGGGTGCTGAACTACGTTCAGGTCTGGGTTGAACACCACCACTGCAGCTTTTGTCACACCTTCGTCCGCGTCGGAGGCCTGGAATACTCGCGTTCCTCTATATCCTCGCATTCTGCTTGAACCACCCACATAGGGCTCCTGGACCAAAGCAACTGAAATGCCCCTTTTTTCGGCTTCTATGAGAAGCTCATTAGTTGCTAACTTTTTTCTTTGTAGATTGGTTTGCGCCATTTGATAGGGGGTATTGTTCTTTTGGCTGCCCTTAGCAGTATGCTACTGTTGAGCGAGCCAAGGCATCCCACTTTTTCCGTATTGGACAGGAAGAGCTGAATGCGTTGTGTTCTACGCTGTTATATTTTGCTTTGTCGCAGTTCCTGCACCGAGGCGGTATTCCTGCGACAAAGTCGGGGCATTCATTCTTCACATGCGGGCCGCCGCAGTGGCTGCACAGATCAACCGGGTCAGCACAAAACCGCTTACTGTGACCGTAGCCCAAGCAGCGGGTGCACTGTACCAACGGTGTCTGGTCTTCGATTCTAATTGGCTGGAGATCTATTTGCACCACTTTTTTAGCCACTGCCCTTTGCCAGATGTTAGACGACACAGCGATGACCGCGTGACACGTATGGGGGTTCCGAGCTCTCCTTCTGTAACGGAACTCTACCCTGTCATCGTGTTTGTCGAGGCCACTGAAAAGGTCTTTGTTTTGGTTCCTTAGGGCCTTCAGTATGTCAGCATCGCTGTGCATACTGAGCACTCCCCTCAGAACCAAAAGCGGATCTCGGTTTTTAACCTCTTCTACAGTCAGTTGATCCTTTGCCGCTTTCAATTTTTCAGTTAGCTTTTCTCTTTCAGCTTTTGAACTTACCCCTATTACGATCTTCCTGTCCTTAGCTTTTCTCACATTGCGGACCTCGATCCATCCTTCCTTGGCATCGACCACCTCCCTTATCTTCTCAAGCACCTTTTCTCCGGAGTCCTGGTCATCTCTGGAGGTGACAATTACGGAGTGGAGCGTTTCCCTTCCCCTTTGTGCGCTCTCGCTCTGCACCGCCGTGTTCGCGGTCACACTCGCGTATGTCGCTGTAGTCACCTTCTCCAGTAACTCCTTGTGCCTGTGCATTTCTTCCTTTAATTCGGCCATCATTAAGCCGTTTTCCCGAAGTAGCTTCAGGTGTTCTCCAATCTGGGAGGCCTGCGGGGCCACTTCGGGAGCCGCTCCCAATGTGTCCGAAATCGTGACTGTTTGATTGAGTGCATTCGCCTGATCCCCTGGGAATGCCGACAAACCTTTCAACTCGGTCTCTATACTTTTAATCAAGGAGAAGAGTTTTGTTAGCGCCGACAGAACCTCCTCCTTGATTTCTCTTTTAAGGTTGCCGGCTTTGTTGAGGTGGAGTTTTGCCCGTGCAATGCACTCTCTGGCTTCAATAATCTTGGTCTTGCCTTGTCGGGGGGGTTGGATTCCGGTGGCGGTTTGCGGAGGAGTTCTAAGGGTCTGCGGTGCAGGATGCCTAATCGAAGGGCTGGGGTTGGGGTTGGTGCCTGCCCTGGTCGCCTCCCAGTCTTCGATTCTTTCACCGATGCTTCTCCTTTCTGTTGTACTCGCCTCCAGTTTCCTTGGCGAGGCTTTTGTAGCCTTTTGTGGAGGGGTCCTTATGCCCGACATCATATTCGTTGGTGGTACGCGTCAAATTTAAGTAATTTCAAAATAATTTGTAAAATAAAGATGTAAAATAAAATAAGGAGTCTTAAACTAATGCAGCAACATTAAACAGCTGCTGCATGAATTCTAAAATAGCAGGAAGAAAAAATTTTTATAAGTATTTTCCGCAGAAATAAGCTCTACCGTGTAGAGGTCTGTCAATATACGCAAAACTGGGTCTATGCGGTCCTGCTGTATAATAAAACACAAAAAAATTTAAAAAAATTACAAAAAAATTTAAAAAAAAAATCCAAAAAATTTATTTTGCAGTTTTTATAGTCCTATATTAAAGCCCTGCTCAAGACCTCCCCAAAGACCCCAAGCACCCCCAACCTATCACAAACCGTTCCGGAGATATTGGAGTTTAAAAAAATCCAGATTTTGCCCGCGCACCTCAGGCGCGGGTTTTAAAGTTGAATTACTCCGAAACTATGGCTCGGATCTGGGCGTGCTCGGGCTCGTTGTATTGGCCTCGTCAATTGCCACAAGATGGCAGGGTCAAAACTGCTGAAAATTTCAGGTTCCTGAAAACGTGAAATTTTCAGCCTACGTTGTCAGGACAGTTGTGCCCGTATGTCCAGAGAAAACCCCAGCTCTCTGCGACCCCCGGCTCGGAAGTTATGGCCTTCTGAAATTACGTTTGACAGCTGTGAAACTGTCAAACTCAATGTTTAAACGAGTATAACTCCGTAACCAAGAGTCCCAGATTAACCGGGTTTGGGCTTTGTTGGTCAGTGTGACCACGACAGTCAGGTTTCAGGGTTTTCAGGGTCCTGAAAATTTTTGGCCCAAAAATGCCTGAAAAGTGTGTAGGCTGAAAGGAAGGGTCGCCCCGAGGTCCCCGAAGCAAACCCCAATTCTCTGCGACCACCGAGTCGGGAGCTACTGGCGTTTGAAAATCGCCAAAATGGCCGCCAAAGTGTCAAACGCTGTATTAAAACAGCTGTAGCTCCTCGACCGTTTGTCGCAGGAGAGTCCGGTTTCCACCAGGGGTACTGGCTTGACCTCCTCTGTGATTTGAAATTATTTTCAGGCCTGAAAATTTTCAGTCCCTGAAATCTCCTGAAAATTTACAACTATATTCTTTGCAATACTGCGCAATTTATGCAAAAAATCCGGAGTCTCTAGGACCAAAAACAACAGAGTATCTGAGTCCCAAAGTTTTCAGGTACAAAAAATAAAAAAGTCTGAAAACCTATCTCCGCTGTTTTTAAAGTTATTTAGCTAGTCTTTGGGCTTTTTCCAGTTGCAAACACTATTCCTGATCCTATCCAGGTATAAAAAATATAATATTTCTATTAAATACAGAATTATTAGCAAAAAACACTAAAAAATTAATAACTTTGTCAATTTAATTGATAAAAATTTTTAAAAATTTGCTAAATTAAGACAATTATAAGGCCTAAAAGCGTGTATATTTGAATTAAAAAATTTAGAAAAAATGCTGAACAAATTTTGAAAAATATAAAATTTTACTTAATTTATTAATTATAACTAAGTTTTAAGAGCTAAAATTTTTCTTCTGCTTACGGTGTGTTCTTCGAAGAAGCGCGCACCGCCCGGCAGCAAAAAATTTTGGGGTCCTGGATCTTGTTCAGGAGTTACAGGTCTTCAAAGTTTCAACTTTCTATATGTTATAACTTCAGCTTCCGTTGAGCTAAAAATCTGGTCTAAACTGTTTCTAGCTTCTAAAGATGTTGTCCAACTGCTCACAAAGTTTCAAGATGGTAGCTCAATTATTTGGGGTACCTCGTGTCACTTTGAGGTTAAGAAAATTTTTCTTAATGTCAATTTGCGGCTTTTCCTTAAATGCGATTTTTCTTCGCAGGGTGTCAAAAGATGCGCCTTGTTACGCCCAAGAAGTTGGTGATAAAAAGTTGGTAGGTCGTCACTCAACTTTTAAAGTTATTTCACTTTTTG
>CAJQGB010000042.1:0-32573 GCA_905475315.1 Autographa pulchrina | reverse complement strand
TTTTCGAGCTATCCGCACGTGAGTGGTGTCGTTAGAAGCGCCTCGGCGAGGGCTACGTAAATATGTAATAAACTAAGGTAGGTGTAATATAAAAATTAAAGTTATGGTCCAAAAACTAGTTTTTCATTTCAACATTTTTTCGAGCTATCCGCACGTGAGTGGTGTCGTTAGAAGCGCCTCGGCGAGGGCTACGTAAATATGTAATAAACTAAGGTAGGTGTAATATAAAAATTAAAGTTATGGTCCAAAAACTAGTTTTTCATTTCAACATTTTTTCGAGCTATCCGCACGTGAGTGGTGTCGTTAGAAGCGCCTCGGCGAGGGCTACGTAAATATGTAATAAACTAAGGTAGGGGTAATATAAAAATTAAAGTTATGGTCCAAAAACTAGTTTTTCATTTCAACATTTTTTCGAGCTATCCGCACGTGAGTGGTGTCGTTAGAAGCGCCTCGGCGAGGGCTACGTAAATATGTAATAAACTAAGGTAGGTGTAATATAAAAATTAAAGTTATGGTCCAAAAACTAGTTTTTCATTTCAACATTTTTTCGAGCTATCCGCACGTGAGTGGTGTCGTTAGAAGCGCCTCGGCGAGGGCTACGTAAATATGTAATAAACTAAGGTAGGTGTAATATAAAAATTAAAGTTATGGTCCAAAAACTAGTTTTTCATTTCAACATTTTTTCGAGCTATCCGCACGTGAGTGGTGTCGTTAGAAGCGCCTCGGCGAGGGCTACGTAAATATGTAATAAACTAAGGTAGGTGTAATATAAAAATTAAAGTTATGGTCCAAAAACTAGTTTTTCATTTCAACATTTTTTCGAGCTATCCGCACGTGAGTGGTGTCGTTAGAAGCGCCTCGGCGAGGGCTACGTAAATATGTAATAAACTAAGGTAGGTGTAATATAAAAATTAAAGTTATGGTCCAAAAACTAGTTTTTCATTTCAACATTTTTTCGAGCTATCCGCACGTGAGTGGTGTCGTTAGAAGCGCCTCGGCGAGGGCTACGTAAATATGTAATAAACTAAGGTAGGTGTAATATAAAAATTAAAGTTATGGTCCAAAAACTAGTTTTTCATTTCAACATTTTTTCGAGCTATCCGCACGTGAGTGGTGTCGTTAGAAGCGCCTCGGCGAGGGCTACGTAAATATGTAATAAACTAAGGTAGGTGTAATATAAAAATTAAAGTTATGGTCCAAAAACTAGTTTTTCATTTCAACATTTTTTCGAGCTATCCGCACGTGAGTGGTGTCTTTAGAAGCGCCTCGGCGAGGGCTACGTAAATATGTAATAAACTAAGGTAGGTGTAATATAAAAATTAAAGTTATGGTCCAAAAACTAGTTTTTCATTTCAACATTTTTTCGAGCTATCCGCACGTGAGTGGTGTCGTTAGAAGCGCCTCGGCGAGGGCTACGTAAATATGTAATAAACTAAGGTAGGTGTAATATAAAAATTAAAGTTATGGTCCAAAAACTAGTTTTTCATTTCAACATTTTTTCGAGCTATCCGCACGTGAGTGGTGTCGTTAGAAGCGCCTCGGCGAGGGCTAGCTAAATATGTAATAAACTAAGGTAGGTGTAATATAAAAATTAAAGTTATGGTCCAAAAACTAGTTTTTCATTTCAACATTTTTTCGAGCTATCCGCACGTGAGTGGTGTCGTTAGAAGCGCCTCGGCGAGGGCTAGCTAAATATGTAATAAACTAAGGTAGGTGTAATATAAAAATTAAAGTTATGGTCCAAAAACTAGTTTTTCATTTCAACATTTTTTCGAGCTATCCGCACGTGAGTGGTGTCGTTAGAAGCGCCTCGGCGAGGGCTAGCTAAATATGTAATAAACTAAGGTAGGTGTAATATAAAAATTAAAGTTATGGTCCAAAAACTAGTTTTTCATTTCAACATTTTTTCGAGCTATCCGCACGTGAGTGGTGTCGTTAGAAGCGCCTCGGCGAGGGCTAGCTAAATATGTAATAAACTAAGGTAGGTGTAATATAAAAATTAAAGTTATGGTCCAAAAACTAGTTTTTCATTTCAACATTTTTTCGAGCTATCCGCACGTGAGTGGTGTCGTTAGAAGCGCCTCGGCGAGGGCTACGTAAATATGTAATAAACTAAGGTAGGTGTAATATAAAAATTAAAGTTATGGTCCAAAAACTAGTTTTTCATTTCAACATTTTTTCGAGCTATCCGCACGTGAGTGGTGTCGTTAGAAGCGCCTCGGCGAGGGCTACGTAAATATGTAATAAACTAAGGTAGGTGTAATATAAAAATTAAAGTTATGGTCCAAAAACTAGTTTTTCATTTCAACATTTTTTCGAGCTATCCGCACGTGAGTGGTGTCGTTAGAAGCGCCTCGGCGAGGGCTAGCTAAATATGTAATAAACTAAGGTAGGTGTAATATAAAAATTAAAGTTATGGTCCAAAAACTAGTTTTTCATTTCAACATTTTTTCGAGCTATCCGCACGTGAGTGGTGTCGTTAGAAGCGCCTCGGCGAGGGCTAGCTAAATATGTAATAAACTAAGGTAGGTGTAATATAAAAATTAAAGTTATGGTCCAAAAACTAGTTTTTCATTTCAACATTTTTTCGAGCTATCCGCACGTGAGTGGTGTCGTTAGAAGCGCCTCGGCGAGGGCTACGTAAATATGTAATAAACTAAGGTAGGTGTAATATAAAAATTAAAGTTATGGTCCAAAAACTAGTTTTTCATTTCAACATTTTTTCGAGCTATCCGCACGTGAGTGGTGTCGTTAGAAGCGCCTCGGCGAGGGCTACGTAAATATGTAATAAACTAAGGTAGGTGTAATATAAAAATTAAAGTTATGGTCCAAAAACTAGTTTTTCATTTCAACATTTTTTCGAGCTATCCGCACGTGAGTGGTGTCGTTAGAAGCGCCTCGGCGAGGGCTACGTAAATATGTAATAAACTAAGGTAGGTGTAATATAAAAATTAAAGTTATGGTCCAAAAACTAGTTTTTCATTTCAACATTTTTTCGAGCTATCCGCACGTGAGTGGTGTCTTTAGAAGCGCCTCGGCGAGGGCTACGTAAATATGTAATAAACTAAGGTAGGTGTAATATAAAAATTAAAGTTATGGTCCAAAAACTAGTTTTTCATTTCAACATTTTTTCGAGCTATCCGCACGTGAGTGGTGTCGTTAGAAGCGCCTCGGCGAGGGCTACGTAAATATGTAATAAACTAAGGTAGGTGTAATATAAAAATTAAAGTTATGGTCCAAAAACTAGTTTTTCATTTCAACATTTTTTCGAGCTATCCGCACGTGAGTGGTGTCGTTAGAAGCGCCTCGGCGAGGGCTAGCTAAATATGTAATAAACTAAGGTAGGTGTAATATAAAAATTAAAGTTATGGTCCAAAAACTAGTTTTTCATTTCAACATTTTTTCGAGCTATCCGCACGTGAGTGGTGTCGTTAGAAGCGCCTCGGCGAGGGCTAGCTAAATATGTAATAAACTAAGGTAGGTGTAATATAAAAATTAAAGTTATGGTCCAAAAACTAGTTTTTCATTTCAACATTTTTTCGAGCTATCCGCACGTGAGTGGTGTCGTTAGAAGCGCCTCGGCGAGGGCTAGCTAAATATGTAATAAACTAAGGTAGGTGTAATATAAAAATTAAAGTTATGGTCCAAAAACTAGTTTTTCATTTCAACATTTTTTCGAGCTATCCGCACGTGAGTGGTGTCGTTAGAAGCGCCTCGGCGAGGGCTAGCTAAATATGTAATAAACTAAGGTAGGTGTAATATAAAAATTAAAGTTATGGTCCAAAAACTAGTTTTTCATTTCAACATTTTTTCGAGCTATCCGCACGTGAGTGGTGTCGTTAGAAGCGCCTCGGCGAGGGCTAGCTAAATATGTAATAAACTAAGGTAGGTGTAATATAAAAATTAAAGTTATGGTCCAAAAACTAGTTTTTCATTTCAACATTTTTTCGAGCTATCCGCACGTGAGTGGTGTCGTTAGAAGCGCCTCGGCGAGGGCTACGTAAATATGTAATAAACTAAGGTAGGTGTAATATAAAAATTAAAGTTATGGTCCAAAAACTAGTTTTTCATTTCAACATTTTTTCGAGCTATCCGCACGTGAGTGGTGTCGTTAGAAGCGCCTCGGCGAGGGCTACGTAAATATGTATTAAACTAAGGTAGGGGTAATATAAAAATTAAAGTTATGGTCCAAAAACTAGTTTTTCATTTCAACATTTTTTCGAGCTATCCGCACGTGAGTGGTGTCGTTAGAAGCGCCTCGGCGAGGGCTACGTAAATATGTAATAAACTAAGGTAGGTGTAATATAAAAATTAAAGTTATGGTCCAAAAACTAGTTTTTCATTTCAACATTTTTTCGAGCTATCCGCACGTGAGTGGTGTCGTTAGAAGCGCCTCGGCGAGGGCTACGTAAATATGTAATAAACTAAGGTAGGTGTAATATAAAAATTAAAGTTATGGTCCAAAAACTAGTTTTTCATTTCAACATTTTTTCGAGCTATCCGCACGTGAGTGGTGTCGTTAGAAGCGCCTCGGCGAGGGCTACGTAAATATGTAATAAACTAAGGTAGGTGTAATATAAAAATTAAAGTTATGGTCCAAAAACTAGTTTTTCATTTCAACATTTTTTCGAGCTATCCGCACGTGAGTGGTGTCGTTAGAAGCGCCTCGGCGAGGGCTACGTAAATATGTAATAAACTAAGGTAGGGGTAATATAAAAATTAAAGTTATGGTCCAAAAACTAGTTTTTCATTTCAACATTTTTTCGAGCTATCCGCACGTGAGTGGTGTCGTTAGAAGCGCCTCGGCGAGGGCTACGTAAATATGTAATAAACTAAGGTAGGGGTAATATAAAAATTAAAGTTATGGTCCAAAAACTAGTTTTTCATTTCAACATTTTTTCGAGCTATCCGCACGTGAGTGGTGTCGTTAGAAGCGCCTCGGCGAGGGCTACGTAAATATGTAATAAACTAAGGTAGGGGTAATATAAAAATTAAAGTTATGGTCCAAAAACTAGTTTTTCATTTCAACATTTTTTCGAGCTATCCGCACGTGAGTGGTGTCGTTAGAAGCGCCTCGGCGAGGGCTACGTAAATATGTAATAAACTAAGGTAGGGGTAATATAAAAATTAAAGTTATGGTCCAAAAACTAGTTTTTCATTTCAACATTTTTTCGAGCTATCCGCACGTGAGTGGTGTCGTTAGAAGCGCCTCGGCGAGGGCTACGTAAATATGTAATAAACTAAGGTAGGTGTAATATAAAAATTAAAGTTATGGTCCAAAAACTAGTTTTTCATTTCAACATTTTTTCGAGCTATCCGCACGTGAGTGGTGTCGTTAGAAGCGCCTCGGCGAGGGCTACGTAAATATGTAATAAACTAAGGTAGGGGTAATATAAAAATTAAAGTTATGGTCCAAAAACTAGTTTTTCATTTCAACATTTTTTCGAGCTATCCGCACGTGAGTGGTGTCGTTAGAAGCGCCTCGGCGAGGGCTACGTAAATATGTAATAAACTAAGGTAGGGGTAATATAAAAATTAAAGTTATGGTCCAAAAACTAGTTTTTCATTTCAACATTTTTTCGAGCTATCCGCACGTGAGTGGTGTCGTTAGAAGCGCCTCGGCGAGGGCTACGTAAATGTGTAATAAACTAAGGTAGGTGTAATATAAAAATTAAAGTTATGGTCCAAAAACTAGTTTTTCATTTCAACATTTTTTCGAGCTATCCGCACGTGAGTGGTGTCGTTAGAAGCGCCTCGGCGAGGGCTACGTAAATATGTAATAAACTAAGGTAGGTGTAATATAAAAATTAAAGTTATGGTCCAAAAACTAGTTTTTCATTTCAACATTTTTTCGAGCTATCCGCACGTGAGTGGTGTCGTTAGAAGCGCCTCGGCGAGGGCTACGTAAATATGTAATAAACTAAGGTAGGGGTAATATAAAAATTAAAGTTATGGTCCAAAAACTAGTTTTTCATTTCAACATTTTTTCGAGCTATCCGCACGTGAGTGGTGTCGTTAGAAGCGCCTCGGCGAGGGCTACGTAAATATGTAATAAACTAAGGTAGGTGTAATATAAAAATTAAAGTTATGGTCCAAAAACTAGTTTTTCATTTCAACATTTTTTCGAGCTATCCGCACGTGAGTGGTGTCGTTAGAAGCGCCTCGGCGAGGGCTACGTAAATATGTAATAAACTAAGGTAGGTGTAATATAAAAATTAAAGTTATGGTCCAAAAACTAGTTTTTCATTTCAACATTTTTTCGAGCTATCCGCACGTGAGTGGTGTCGTTAGAAGCGCCTCGGCGAGGGCTACGTAAATATGTAATAAACTAAGGTAGGTGTAATATAAAAATTAAAGTTATGGTCCAAAAACTAGTTTTTCATTTCAACATTTTTTCGAGCTATCCGCACGTGAGTGGTGTCGTTAGAAGCGCCTCGGCGAGGGCTACGTAAATATGTAATAAACTAAGGTAGGTGTAATATAAAAATTAAAGTTATGGTCCAAAAACTAGTTTTTCATTTCAACATTTTTTCGAGCTATCCGCACGTGAGTGGTGTCGTTAGAAGCGCCTCGGCGAGGGCTACGTAAATATGTAATAAACTAAGGTAGGTGTAATATAAAAATTAAAGTTATGGTCCAAAAACTAGTTTTTCATTTCAACATTTTTTCGAGCTATCCGCACGTGAGTGGTGTCGTTAGAAGCGCCTCGGCGAGGGCTACGTAAATATGTAATAAACTAAGGTAGGTGTAATATAAAAATTAAAGTTATGGTCCAAAAACTAGTTTTTTCATTTCAACATTTTTTCGAGCTATCCGCACGTGAGTGGTGTCGTTAGAAGCGCCTCGGCGAGGGCTACGTAAATATGTAATAAACTAAGGTAGGTGTAATATAAAAATTAAAGTTATGGTCCAAAAACTAGTTTTTCATTTCAACATTTTTTCGAGCTATCCGCACGTGAGTGGTGTCGTTAGAAGCGCCTCGGCGAGGGCTAGCTAAATATGTAATAAACTAAGGTAGGTGTAATATAAAAATTAAAGTTATGGTCCAAAAACTAGTTTTTCATTTCAACATTTTTTCGAGCTATCCGCACGTGAGTGGTGTCGTTAGAAGCGCCTCGGCGAGGGCTAGCTAAATATGTAATAAACTAAGGTAGGTGTAATATAAAAATTAAAGTTATGGTCCAAAAACTAGTTTTTCATTTCAACATTTTTTCGAGCTATCCGCACGTGAGTGGTGTCGTTAGAAGCGCCTCGGCGAGGGCTAGCTAAATATGTAATAAACTAAGGTAGGTGTAATATAAAAATTAAAGTTATGGTCCAAAAACTAGTTTTTCATTTCAACATTTTTTCGAGCTATCCGCACGTGAGTGGTGTCGTTAGAAGCGCCTCGGCGAGGGCTAGCTAAATATGTAATAAACTAAGGTAGGTGTAATATAAAAATTAAAGTTATGGTCCAAAAACTAGTTTTTCATTTCAACATTTTTTCGAGCTATCCGCACGTGAGTGGTGTCGTTAGAAGCGCCTCGGCGAGGGCTAGCTAAATATGTAATAAACTAAGGTAGGTGTAATATTAAAAATTAAAGTTATGGTCCAAAAACTAGTTTTTCATTTCAACATTTTTTCGAGCTATCCGCACGTGAGTGGTGTCGTTAGAAGCGCCTCGGCGAGGGCTACGTAAATATGTAATAAACTAAGGTAGGTGTAATATAAAAATTAAAGTTATGGTCCAAAAACTAGTTTTTTCATTTCAACATTTTTTCGAGCTATCCGCACGTGAGTGGTGTCGTTAGAAGCGCCTCGGCGAGGGCTACGTAAATATGTAATAAACTAAGGTAGGTGTAATATAAAAATTAAAGTTATGGTCCAAAAACTAGTTTTTCATTTCAACATTTTTTCGAGCTATCCGCACGTGAGTGGTGTCGTTAGAAGCGCCTCGGCGAGGGCTACGTAAATATGTAATAAACTAAGGTAGGTGTAATATAAAAATTAAAGTTATGGTCCAAAAACTAGTTTTTCATTTCAACATTTTTTCGAGCTATCCGCACGTGAGTGGTGTCGTTAGAAGCGCCTCGGCGAGGGCTACGTAAATATGTAATAAACTAAGGTAGGTGTAATATAAAAATTAAAGTTATGGTCCAAAAACTAGTTTTTCATTTCAACATTTTTTCGAGCTATCCGCACGTGAGTGGTGTCGTTAGAAGCGCCTCGGCGAGGGCTACGTAAATATGTAATAAACTAAGGTAGGTGTAATATAAAAATTAAAGTTATGGTCCAAAAACTAGTTTTTCATTTCAACATTTTTTCGAGCTATCCGCACGTGAGTGGTGTCGTTAGAAGCGCCTCGGCGAGGGCTACGTAAATATGTAATAAACTAAGGTAGGTGTAATATAAAAATTAAAGTTATGGTCCAAAAACTAGTTTTTCATTTCAACATTTTTTCGAGCTATCCGCACGTGAGTGGTGTCGTTAGAAGCGCCTCGGCGAGGGCTACGTAAATATGTAATAAACTAAGGTAGGTGTAATATAAAAATTAAAGTTATGGTCCAAAAACTAGTTTTTCATTTCAACATTTTTTCGAGCTATCCGCACGTGAGTGGTGTCGTTAGAAGCGCCTCGGCGAGGGCTACGTAAATATGTAATAAACTAAGGTAGGTGTAATATAAAAATTAAAGTTATGGTCCAAAAACTAGTTTTTCATTTCAACATTTTTTCGAGCTATCCGCACGTGAGTGGTGTCGTTAGAAGCGCCTCGGCGAGGGCTACGTAAATATGTAATAAACTAAGGTAGGTGTAATATAAAAATTAAAGTTATGGTCCAAAAACTAGTTTTTCATTTCAACATTTTTTCGAGCTATCCGCACGTGAGTGGTGTCGTTAGAAGCGCCTCGGCGAGGGCTACGTAAATATGTAATAAACTAAGGTAGGTGTAATATAAAAATGAAAGTTATGGTCCAAAAACTAGTTTTTCATCTCGACATTCTTTCGAGCTATCCGCACGTGAGTGGTGTCGTTAGAAGCGCCTCGGCGAGGGCTACGTAAATATGTAATAAACTAAGGTAGGTGTAATATAAAAATTAAAGTTATGGTCCAAAAACTAGTTTTTCATTTCAACATTTTTTCGAGCTATCCGCACGTGAGTGGTGTCGTTAGAAGCGCCTCGGCGAGGGCTACGTAAATATGTAATAAACTAAGGTAGGTGTAATATAAAAATTAAAGTTATGGTCCAAAAACTAGTTTTTCATTTCAACATTTTTTCGAGCTATCCGCACGTGAGTGGTGTCGTTAGAAGCGCCTCGGCGAGGGCTACGTAAATATGTAATAAACTAAGGTAGGTGTAATATAAAAATTAAAGTTATGGTCCAAAAACTAGTTTTTCATTTCAACATTTTTTCGAGCTATCCGCACGTGAGTGGTGTCGTTAGAAGCGCCTCGGCGAGGGCTACGTAAATATGTAATAAACTAAGGTAGGTGTAATATAAAAATTAAAGTTATGGTCCAAAAACTAGTTTTTCATTTCAACATTTTTTCGAGCTATCCGCACGTGAGTGGTGTCGTTAGAAGCGCCTCGGCGAGGGCTACGTAAATATGTAATAAACTAAGGTAGGTGTAATATAAAAATTAAAGTTATGGTCCAAAAACTAGTTTTTCATTTCAACATTTTTTCGAGCTATCCGCACGTGAGTGGTGTCGTTAGAAGCGCCTCGGCGAGGGCTACGTAAATATGTAATAAACTAAGGTAGGTGTAATATAAAATTAAAGTTATGGTCCAAAAACTAGTTTTTCATTTCAACATTTTTTCGAGCTATCCGCACGTGAGTGGTGTCGTTAGAAGCGCCTCGGCGAGGGCTACGTAAATATGTAATAAACTAAGGTAGGTGTAATATAAAAATTAAAGTTATGGTCCAAAAACTAGTTTTTCATTTCAACATTTTTTCGAGCTATCCGCACGTGAGTGGTGTCGTTAGAAGCGCCTCGGCGAGGGCTACGTAAATATGTAATAAACTAAGGTAGGTGTAATATAAAAATTAAAGTTATGGTCCAAAAACTAGTTTTTCATTTCAACATTTTTTCGAGCTATCCGCACGTGAGTGGTGTCGTTAGAAGCGCCTCGGCGAGGGCTACGTAAATATGTAATAAACTAAGGTAGGTGTAATATAAAAATTAAAGTTATGGTCCAAAAACTAGTTTTTCATTTCAACATTTTTTCGAGCTATCCGCACGTGAGTGGTGTCGTTAGAAGCGCCTCGGCGAGGGCTACGTAAATATGTAATAAACTAAGGTAGGTGTAATATAAAAATTAAAGTTATGGTCCAAAAACTAGTTTTTCATTTCAACATTTTTTCGAGCTATCCGCACGTGAGTGGTGTCGTTAGAAGCGCCTCGGCGAGGGCTACGTAAATATGTAATAAACTAAGGTAGGTGTAATATAAAAATTAAAGTTATGGTCCAAAAACTAGTTTTTCATTTCAACATTTTTTCGAGCTATCCGCACGTGAGTGGTGTCGTTAGAAGCGCCTCGGCGAGGGCTACGTAAATATGTAATAAACTAAGGTAGGTGTAATATAAAAATTAAAGTTATGGTCCAAAAACTAGTTTTTCATTTCAACATTTTTTCGAGCTATCCGCACGTGAGTGGTGTCGTTAGAAGCGCCTCGGCGAGGGCTACGTAAATATGTAATAAACTAAGGTAGGTGTAATATAAAAATTAAAGTTATGGTCCAAAAACTAGTTTTTCATTTCAACATTTTTTCGAGCTATCCGCACGTGAGTGGTGTCGTTAGAAGCGCCTCGGCGAGGGCTACGTAAATATGTAATAAACTAAGGTAGGTGTAATATAAAAATTAAAGTTATGGTCCAAAAACTAGTTTTTCATTTCAACATTTTTTCGAGCTATCCGCACGTGAGTGGTGTCGTTAGAAGCGCCTCGGCGAGGGCTACGTAAATATGTAATAAACTAAGGTAGGTGTAATATAAAAATTAAAGTTATGGTCCAAAAACTAGTTTTTCATTTCAACATTTTTTCGAGCTATCCGCACGTGAGTGGTGTCGTTAGAAGCGCCTCGGCGAGGGCTACGTAAATATGTAATAAACTAAGGTAGGTGTAATATAAAAATTAAAGTTATGGTCCAAAAACTAGTTTTTCATTTCAACATTTTTTCGAGCTATCCGCACGTGAGTGGTGTCGTTAGAAGCGCCTCGGCGAGGGCTACGTAAATATGTAATAAACTAAGGTAGGTGTAATATAAAAATTAAAGTTATGGTCCAAAAACTAGTTTTTCATTTCAACATTTTTTCGAGCTATCCGCACGTGGGTGGTGTCGTTAGAAGCGCCTCGGCGAGGGCTACGTAAATATGTAATAAACTAAGGTAGGTGTAATATAAAAATTAAAGTTATGGTCCAAAAACTAGTTTTTCATTTCAACATTTTTTCGAGCTATCCGCACGTGAGTGGTGTCGTTAGAAGCGCCTCGGCGAGGGCTACGTAAATATGTAATAAACTAAGGTAGGTGTAATATAAAAATTAAAGTTATGGTCCAAAAACTAGTTTTTCATTTCAACATTTTTTCGAGCTATCCGCACGTGAGTGGTGTCGTTAGAAGCGCCTCGGCGAGGGCTACGTAAATATGTAATAAACTAAGGTAGGTGTAATATAAAAATTAAAGTTATGGTCCAAAAACTAGTTTTTCATTTCGACATTTTTTCGAGCTATCCGCACGTGAGTGGTGTCGTTAGAAGCGCCTCGGCGAGGGCTACGTAAATATGTAATAAACTAAGGTAGGTGTAATATAAAAATTAAAGTTATGGTCCAAAAACTAGTTTTTCATTTCAACATTTTTTCGAGCTATCCGCACGTGAGTGGTGTCGTTAGAAGCGCCTCGGCGAGGGCTACGTAAATATTTAATAAACTAAGGTAGGTGTAATATAAAAAATTAAGGTTATGGTCCAAAAACTAGTTTTTCATTTCAACATTTTTTTCGAGCTATCCGCACGTGAGTGGTGTCGTTAGAAGCGCCTCGGCGAGGGCTACGTAAATATGTAATAAACTAAGGTAGGTGTAATATAAAAATTAAAGTTATGGTCCAAAAACTAGTTTTTCATTTCAACATTTTTTCGAGCTATCCGCACGTGAGTGGTGTCGTTAGAAGCGCCTCGGCGAGGGCTACGTAAATATGTAATAAACTAAGGTAGGTGTAATATAAAAATTAAAGTTATGGTCCAAAAACTAGTTTTTCATTTCAACATTTTTTCGAGCTATCCGCACGTGAGTGGTGTCGTTAGAAGCGCCTCGGCGAGGGGCTACGTAAATATGTAATAAACTAAGGTAGGTGTAATATAAAAATTAAAGTTATGGTCCAAAAACTAGTTTTTCATTTCAACATTTTTTCGAGCTATCCGCACGTGAGTGGTGTCGTTAGAAGCGCCTCGGCGAGGGCTACGTAAATATGTAATAAACTAAGGTAGGTGTAATATAAAAATTAAAGTTATGGTCCAAAAACTAGTTTTTCATTTCAACATTTTTTCGAGCTATCCGCACGTGAGTGGTGTCGTTAGAAGCGCCTCGGCGAGGGCTACGTAAATATGTAATAAACTAAGGTAGGTGTAATATAAAAATTAAAGTTATGGTCCAAAAACTAGTTTTTCATTTCAACATTTTTTCGAGCTATCCGCACGTGAGTGGTGTCGTTAGAAGCGCCTCGGCGAGGGCTACGTAAATATGTAATAAACTAAGGTAGGTGTAATATAAAAATTAAAGTTATGGTCCAAAAACTAGTTTTTCATTTCAACATTTTTTCGAGCTATCCGCACGTGAGTGGTGTCGTTAGAAGCGCCTCGGCGAGGGCTAGCTAAATATGTAATAAACTAAGGTAGGTGTAATATAAAAATTAAAGTTATGGTCCAAAAACTAGTTTTTCATTTCAACATTTTTTCGAGCTATCCGCACGTGGGTGGTGTCGTTAGAAGCGCCTCGGCGAGGGCTACGTAAATATGTAATAAACTAAGGTAGGTGTAATATAAAAATTAAAGTTATGGTCCAAAAACTAGTTTTTCATTTCAACATTTTTTCGAGCTATCCGCACGTGAGTGGTGTCGTTAGAAGCGCCTCGGCGAGGGCTACGTAAATATGTAATAAACTAAGGTAGGTGTAATATAAAAATTAAAGTTATGGTCCAAAAACTAGTTTTTCATTTCAACATTTTTTCGAGCTATCCGCACGTGAGTGGTGTCGTTAGAAGCGCCTCGGCGAGGGCTACGTAAATATGTAATAAACTAAGGTAGGTGTAATATAAAAATTAAAGTTATGGTCCAAAAAATAGTTTTTCATTTCGACATTTTTTCGAGCTATCCGCACGTGAGTGGTGTCGTTAGAAGCGCCTCGGCGAGGGCTACGTAAATATGTAATAAACTAAGGTAGGTGTAATATAAAAATTAAAGTTATGGTCCAAAAACTAGTTTTTCATTTCAACATTTTTTCGAGCTATCCGCACGTGAGTGGTGTCGTTAGAAGCGCCTCGGCGAGGGCTACGTAAATATGTAATAAACTAAGGTAGGTGTAATATAAAAATTAAAGTTATGGTCCAAAAAACTAGTTTTTCATTTCAACATTTTTTCGAGCTATCCGCACGTGAGTGGTGTCGTTAGAAGCGCCTCGGCGAGGGCTACGTAAATATGTAATAAACTAAGGTAGGTGTAATATAAAAATTAAAGTTATGGTCCAAAAACTAGTTTTTCATTTCAACATTTTTTCGAGCTATCCGCACGTGAGTGGTGTCGTTAGAAGCGCCTCGGCGAGGGCTACGTAAATATGTAATAAACTAAGGTAGGTGTAATATAAAAATTAAAGTTATGGTCCAAAAACTAGTTTTTCATTTCAACATTTTTTCGAGCTATCCGCACGTGAGTGGTGTCGTTAGAAGCGCCTCGGCGAGGGCTACGTAAATATGTAATAAACTAAGGTAGGTGTAATATAAAAATTAAAGTTATGGTCCAAAAACTAGTTTTTCATTTCAACATTTTTTCGAGCTATCCGCACGTGAGTGGTGTCGTTAGAAGCGCCTCGGCGAGGGCTACGTAAATATGTAATAAACTAAGGTAGGTGTAATATAAAAAATTAAAGTTATGGTCCAAAAACTAGTTTTTCATTTCAACATTTTTTTCGAGCTATCCGCACGTGAGTGGTGTCGTTAGAAGCGCCTCGGCGAGGGCTACGTAAATATGTAATAAACTAAGGTAGGTGTAATATAAAAATTAAAGTTATGGTCCAAAAACTAGTTTTTCATTTCAACATTTTTTCGAGCTATCCGCACGTGAGTGGTGTCGTTAGAAGCGCCTCGGCGAGGGCTACGTAAATATGTAATAAACTAAGGTAGGTGTAATATAAAAATTAAAGTTATGGTCCAAAAACTAGTTTTTCATTTCAACATTTTTTCGAGCTATCCGCACGTGAGTGGTGTCGTTAGAAGCGCCTCGGCGAGGGCTACGTAAATATGTAATAAACTAAGGTAGGTGTAATATAAAAATTAAAGTTATGGTCCAAAAACTAGTTTTTCATTTCAACATTTTTTTCGAGCTATCCGCACGTGAGTGGTGTCGTTAGAAGCGCCTCGGCGAGGGCTACGTAAATATGTAATAAACTAAGGTAGGTGTAATATAAAAATTAAAGTTATGGTCCAAAAACTAGTTTTTCATTTCAACATTTTTTCGAGCTATCCGCACGTGAGTGGTGTCGTTAGAAGCGCCTCGGCGAGGGCTACGTAAATATGTAATAAACTAAGGTAGGTGTAATATAAAAATTAAAGTTATGGTCCAAAAACTAGTTTTTCATTTCAACATTTTTTCGAGCTATCCGCACGTGAGTGGTGTCGTTAGAAGCGCCTCGGCGAGGGCTACGTAAATATGTAATAAACTAAGGTAGGTGTAATATAAAAATTAAAGTTATGGTCCAAAAACTAGTTTTTCATTTCAACATTTTTTCGAGCTATCCGCACGTGAGTGGTGTCGTTAGAAGCGCCTCGGCGAGGGCTACGTAAATATGTAATAAACTAAGGTAGGTGTAATATAAAAATTAAAGTTATGGTCCAAAAACTAGTTTTTCATTTCAACATTTTTTCGAGCTATCCGCACGTGAGTGGTGTCGTTAGAAGCGCCTCGGCGAGGGCTACGTAAATATGTAATAAACTAAGGTAGGTGTAATATAAAAATTAAAGTTATGGTCCAAAAACTAGTTTTTCATTTCAACATTTTTTCGAGCTATCCGCACGTGAGTGGTGTCGTTAGAAGCGCCTCGGCGAGGGCTACGTAAATATGTAATAAACTAAGGTAGGTGTAATATAAAAATTAAAGTTATGGTCCAAAAACTAGTTTTTCATTTCAACATTTTTTCGAGCTATCCGCACGTGAGTGGTGTCGTTAGAAGCGCCTCGGCGAGGGCTACGTAAATATGTAATAAACTAAGGTAGGTGTAATATAAAAATTAAAGTTATGGTCCAAAAACTAGTTTTTCATTTCGACATTTTTTCGAGCTATCCGCACGTGAGTGGTGTCGTTAGAAGCGCCTCGGCGAGGGCTACGTAAATATGTAATAAACTAAGGTAGGTGTAATATAAAAATTAAAGTTATGGTCCAAAAACTAGTTTTTCATTTCAACATTTTTTCGAGCTATCCGCACGTGAGTGGTGTCGTTAGAAGCGCCTCGGCGAGGGCTACGTAAATATGTAATAAACTAAGGTAGGTGTAATATAAAAATTAAAGTTATGGTCCAAAAACTAGTTTTTCATTTCAACATTTTTTCGAGCTATCCGCACGTGAGTGGTGTCGTTAGAAGCGCCTCGGCGAGGGCTACGTAAATATGTAATAAACTAAGGTAGGTGTAATATAAAAATTAAAGTTATGGTCCAAAAACTAGTTTTTCATTTCAACATTTTTTCGAGCTATCCGCACGTGAGTGGTGTCGTTAGAAGCGCCTCGGCGAGGGCTACGTAAATATGTAATAAACTAAGGTAGGTGTAATATAAAAATTAAAGTTATGGTCCAAAAACTAGTTTTTCATTTCAACATTTTTTCGAGCTATCCGCACGTGAGTGGTGTCGTTAGAAGCGCCTCGGCGAGGGCTACGTAAATATGTAATAAACTAAGGTAGGTGTAATATAAAAATTAAAGTTATGGTCCAAAAAACTAGTTTTTCATTTCAACATTTTTTCGAGCTATCCGCACGTGAGTGGTGTCGTTAGAAGCGCCTCGGCGAGGGCTACGTAAATATGTAATAAACTAAGGTAGGTGTAATATAAAAATTAAAGTTATGGTCCAAAAACTAGTTTTTCATTTCAACATTTTTTCGAGCTATCCGCACGTGAGTGGTGTCGTTAGAAGCGCCTCGGCGAGGGCTACGTAAATATGTAATAAACTAAGGTAGGTGTAATATAAAAATTAAAGTTATGGTCCAAAAACTAGTTTTTCATTTCAACATTTTTTCGAGCTATCCGCACGTGAGTGGTGTCGTTAGAAGCGCCTCGGCGAGGGCTACGTAAATATGTAATAAACTAAGGTAGGTGTAATATAAAAATTAAAGTTATGGTCCAAAAACTAGTTTTTCATTTCAACATTTTTTCGAGCTATCCGCACGTGAGTGGTGTCGTTAGAAGCGCCTCGGCGAGGGCTACGTAAATATGTAATAAACTAAGGTAGGTGTAATATAAAAATTAAAGTTATGGTCCAAAAACTAGTTTTTCATTTCAACATTTTTTCGAGCTATCCGCACGTGAGTGGTGTCGTTAGAAGCGCCTCGGCGAGGGCTACGTAAATATGTAATAAACTAAGGTAGGTGTAATATAAAAATTAAAGTTATGGTCCAAAAACTAGTTTTTCATTTCAACATTTTTTTCGAGCTATCCGCACGTGAGTGGTGTCGTTAGAAGCGCCTCGGCGAGGGCTACGTAAATATGTAATAAACTAAGGTAGGTGTAATATAAAAATTAAAGTTATGGTCCAAAAACTAGTTTTTCATTTCAACATTTTTTCGAGCTATCCGCACGTGAGTGGTGTCGTTAGAAGCGCCTCGGCGAGGGCTACGTAAATATGTAATAAACTAAGGTAGGTGTAATATAAAAATTAAAGTTATGGTCCAAAAACTAGTTTTTCATTTCAACATTTTTTCGAGCTATCCGCACGTGAGTGGTGTCGTTAGAAGCGCCTCGGCGAGGGCTACGTAAATATGTAATAAACTAAGGTAGGTGTAATATAAAAATTAAAGTTATGGTCCAAAAACTAGTTTTTCATTTCAACATTTTTTCGAGCTATCCGCACGTGAGTGGTGTCGGTAGAAGCGCCTCGGCGAGGGCTACGTAAATATGTAATAAACTAAGGTAGGTGTAATATAAAAATTAAAGTTATGGTCCAAAAACTAGTTTTTTCATTTCAACATTTTTTCGAGCTATCCGCACGTGAGTGGTGTCGTTAGAAGCGCCTCGGCGAGGGCTACGTAAATATGTAATAAACTAAGGTAGGTGTAATATAAAAATTAAAGTTATGGTCCAAAAACTAGTTTTTCATTTCAACATTTTTTCGAGCTATCCGCACGTGAGTGGTGTCGTTAGAAGCGCCTCGGCGAGGGCTACGTAAATATGTAATAAACTAAGGTAGGTGTAATATAAAAATTAAAGTTATGGTCCAAAAACTAGTTTTTCATTTCAACATTTTTTCGAGCTATCCGCACGTGAGTGGTGTCGTTAGAAGCGCCTCGGCGAGGGCTACGTAAATATGTAATAAACTAAGGTAGGTGTAATATAAAAATTAAAGTTATGGTCCAAAAACTAGTTTTTCATTTCAACATTTTTTCGAGCTATCCGCACGTGAGTGGTGTCGTTAGAAGCGCCTCGGCGAGGGCTACGTAAATATGTAATAAACTAAGGTAGGTGTAATATAAAAATTAAAGTTATGGTCCAAAAACTAGTTTTTCATTTCAACATTTTTTCGAGCTATCCGCACGTGAGTGGTGTCGTTAGAAGCGCCTCGGCGAGGGCTACGTAAATATGTAATAAACTAAGGTAGGTGTAATATAAAAATTAAAGTTATGGTCCAAAAACTAGTTTTTCATTTCAACATTTTTTCGAGCTATCCGCACGTGAGTGGTGTCGTTAGAAGCGCCTCGGCGAGGGCTACGTAAATATGTAATAAACTAAGGTAGGTGTAATATAAAAATTAAAGTTATGGTCCAAAAACTAGTTTTTCATTTCAACATTTTTTCGAGCTATCCGCACGTGAGTGGGTGTCGTTAGAAGCGCCTCGGCGAGGGCTACGTAAATATGTAATAAACTAAGGTAGGTGTAATATAAAAATTAAAGTTATGGTCCAAAAACTAGTTTTTCATTTCAACATTTTTTCGAGCTATCCGCACGTGAGTGGTGTCGTTAGAAGCGCCTCGGCGAGGGCTACGTAAATATGTAATAAACTAAGGTAGGTGTAATATAAAAATTAAAGTTATGGTCCAAAAACTAGTTTTTCATTTCAACATTTTTTCGAGCTATCCGCACGTGAGTGGTGTCGTTAGAAGCGCCTCGGCGAGGGCTACGTAAATATGTAATAAACTAAGGTAGGTGTAATATAAAAATTAAAGTTATGGTCCAAAAACTAGTTTTTCATTTCAACATTTTTTCGAGCTATCCGCACGTGAGTGGTGTCGTTAGAAGCGCCTCGGCGAGGGCTACGTAAATATGTAATAAACTAAGGTAGGTGTAATATAAAAATTAAAGTTATGGTCCAAAAACTAGTTTTTCATTTCAACATTTTTTCGAGCTATCCGCACGTGAGTGGTGTCGTTAGAAGCGCCTCGGCGAGGGCTACGTAAATATGTAATAAACTAAGGTAGGTGTAATATAAAAATTAAAGTTATGGTCCAAAAACTAGTTTTTCATTTCAACATTTTTTCGAGCTATCCGCACGTGAGTGGTGTCGTTAGAAGCGCCTCGGCGAGGGCTACGTAAATATGTAATAAACTAAGGTAGGTGTAATATAAAAATTAAAGTTATGGTCCAAAAACTAGTTTTTCATTTCAACATTTTTTCGAGCTATCCGCACGTGAGTGGTGTCGTTAGAAGCGCCTCGGCGAGGGCTACGTAAATATGTAATAAACTAAGGTAGGTGTAATATAAAAATTAAAGTTATGGTCCAAAAACTAGTTTTTCATTTCAACATTTTTTCGAGCTATCCGCACGTGAGTGGTGTCGTTAGAAGCGCCTCGGCGAGGGCTACGTAAATATGTAATAAACTAAGGTAGGTGTAATATAAAAATTAAAGTTATGGTCCAAAAACTAGTTTTTCATTTCAACATTTTTTCGAGCTATCCGCACGTGAGTGGTGTCGTTAGAAGCGCCTCGGCGAGGGCTACGTAAATATGTAATAAACTAAGGTAGGTGTAATATAAAAATTAAAGTTATGGTCCAAAAACTAGTTTTTCATTTCAACATTTTTTCGAGCTATCCGCACGTGAGTGGTGTCGTTAGAAGCGCCTCGGCGAGGGCTACGTAAATATGTAATAAACTAAGGTAGGTGTAATATAAAAATTAAAGTTATGGTCCAAAAACTAGTTTTTCATTTCAACATTTTTTCGAGCTATCCGCACGTGAGTGGTGTCGTTAGAAGCGCCTCGGCGAGGGCTACGTAAATATGTAATAAACTAAGGTAGGTGTAATATAAAAATTAAAGTTATGGTCCAAAAACTAGTTTTTCATTTCAACATTTTTTCGAGCTATCCGCACGTGAGTGGTGTCGTTAGAAGCGCCTCGGCGAGGGCTACGTAAATATGTAATAAACTAAGGTAGGTGTAATATAAAAATTAAAGTTATGGTCCAAAAACTAGTTTTTCATTTCAACATTTTTTCGAGCTATCCGCACGTGAGTGGTGTCGTTAGAAGCGCCTCGGCGAGGGCTACGTAAATATGTAATAAACTAAGGTAGGTGTAATATAAAAATTAAAGTTATGGTCCAAAAACTAGTTTTTCATTTCAACATTTTTTCGAGCTATCCGCACGTGAGTGGTGTCGTTAGAAGCGCCTCGGCGAGGGCTACGTAAATATGTAATAAACTAAGGTAGGTGTAATATAAAAATTAAAGTTATGGTCCAAAAACTAGTTTTTCATTTCAACATTTTTTCGAGCTATCCGCACGTGAGTGGTGTCGTTAGAAGCGCCTCGGCGAGGGCTACGTAAATATGTAATAAACTAAGGTAGGTGTAATATAAAAATTAAAGTTATGGTCCAAAAACTAGTTTTTCATTTCAACATTTTTTCGAGCTATCCGCACGTGAGTGGTGGCGTTAGAAGCGCCTCGGCGAGGGCTACGTAAATATGTAATAAACTAAGGTAGGTGTAATATAAAAATTAAAGTTATGGTCCAAAAACTAGTTTTTCATTTCAACATTTTTTCGAGCTATCCGCACGTGAGTGGTGTCGTTAGAAGCGCCTCGGCGAGGGCTACGTAAATATGTAATAAACTAAGGTAGGTGTAATATAAAAATTAAAGTTATGGTCCAAAAACTAGTTTTTCATTTCAACATTTTTTCGAGCTATCCGCACGTGAGTGGTGTCGTTAGAAGCGCCTCGGCGAGGGCTACGTAAATATGTAATAAACTAAGGTAGGTGTAATATAAAAATTAAAGTTATGGTCCAAAAACTAGTTTTTCATTTCAACATTTTTTCGAGCTATCCGCACGTGAGTGGTGTCGTTAGAAGCGCCTCGGCGAGGGCTACGTAAATATGTAATAAACTAAGGTAGGTGTAATATAAAAATTAAAGTTATGGTCCAAAAACTAGTTTTTCATTTCAACATTTTTTCGAGCTATCCGCACGTGAGGGGTGTCGTTAGAAGCGCCTCGGCGAGGGCTACGTAAATATGTAATAAACTAAGGTAGGTGTAATATAAAAATTAAAGTTATGGTCCAAAAACTAGTTTTTCATTTCAACATTTTTTCGAGCTATCCGCACGTGAGTAGTGTCGTTAGAAGCGCCTCGGCGAGGGCTACGTAAATATGTAATAAACTAAGGTAGGTGTAATATAAAAATTAAAGTTATGGTCCAAAAACTAGTTTTTCATTTCAACATTTTTTCGAGCTATCCGCACGTGAGTGGTGTCGTTAGAAGCGCCTCGGCGAGGGCTACGTAAATATGTAATAAACTAAGGTAGGGGTAATATAAAAATTAAAGTTATGGTCCAAAAACTAGTTTTTCATTTCAACATTTTTTCGAGCTATCCGCACGTGAGTGGTGTCGTTAGAAGCGCCTCGGCGAGGGCTACGTAAATATGTAATAAACTAAGGTTGGTGTAATATAAAAATTAAAGTTATGGTCCAAAAACTAGTTTTTCATTTCAACATTTTTTCGAGCTATCCGCACGTGAGTGGTGTCGTTAGAAGCGCCTTTGCGAGGGCTACGTAAATATGTAATAAACTAAGGTAGGTGTAATATAAAAATTAAAGTTATGGTCCAAAAACTAGTTTTTCATTTCAACATTTTTTCGAGCTATCCGCACGTGAGTGGTGTCGTTAGAAGCGCCTCGGCAAGGGCTACGTAAATATGTAATAAACTAAGGTAGGTGTAATATAAAAATTAATGTTATGGTCCAAAAACTAGTTTTTCATTTCAACATTTTTTCGAGCTATCCGCACGTGAGTGGTGTCGTTAGAAGCGCCTCGGCGAGGGCTAGCTAAATATGTAATAAACTAAGGTAGGTGTAATATATAAATTAAAGTTATGGTCCAAAAACTAGTTTTTCATTTCAACATTTTTTCGAGCTATCCGCACGTGAGTGGTGTCGTTAGAAGCGCCTCGGCGAGGGCTAGCTAAATATGTAATAAACTAAGGTAGGTGTAATATAAAAATTAAAGTTATGGTCCAAAAACTAGTTTTTCATTTCAACATTTTTTCGAGCTATCCGCACGTGAGTGGTGTCGTTAGAAGCGCCTCGGCGAGGGCTACGTAAATATGTAATAAACTAAGGTAGGTGTAATATAAAAATTAAAGTTATGGTCCAAAAACTAGTTTTTCATTTCAACATTTTTTCGAGCTATCCGCACGTGAGTGGTGTCGTTAGAAGCGCCTCGGCGAGGGCTACGTAAATATGTAATAAACTAAGGTAGGTGTAATATAAAAATTAAAGTTATGGTCCAAAAACTAGTTTTTCATTTCAACATTTTTTCGAGCTATCCGCACGTGAGTGGTGTCGTTAGAAGCGCCTCGGCGAGGGCTACGTAAATATGTAATAAACTAAGGTAGGTGTAATATAAAAATTAAAGTTATGGTCCAAAAACTAGTTTTTCATTTCAACATTTTTTCGAGCTATCCGCACGTGAGTGGTGTCGTTAGAAGCGCCTCGGCGAGGGCTACGTAAATATGTAATAAACTAAGGTAGGTGTAATATAAAAATTAAAGTTATGGTCCAAAAACTAGTTTTTCATTTCAACATTTTTTCGAGCTATCCGCACGTGAGTGGTGTCGTTAGAAGCGCCTCGGCGAGGGCTACGTAAATATGTAATAAACTAAGGTAGGTGTAATATAAAAATTAAAGTTATGGTCCAAAAACTAGTTTTTCATTTCAACATTTTTTCGAGCTATCCGCACGTGAGTGGTGTCGTTAGAAGCGCCTCGGCGAGGGCTACGTAAATATGTAATAAACTAAGGTAGGTGTAATATAAAAATTAAAGTTATGGTCCAAAAACTAGTTTTTCATTTCAACTATTTTTCGAGCTATCCGCACGTGAGTGGTGTCGTTAGAAGCGCCTCGGCGAGGGCTACGTAAATATGTAATAAACTAAGGTAGGTGTAATATAAAAATTAAAGTTATGGTCCAAAAACTAGTTTTTCATTTCAACATTTTTTCGAGCTATCCGCACGTGAGTGGTGTCGTTAGAAGCGCCTCGGCGAGGGCTACGTAAATATGTAATAAACTAAGGTAGGTGTAATATAAAAATTAAAGTTATGGTCCAAAAACTAGTTTTTCATTTCAACATTTTTTCGAGCTATCCGCACGTGAGTGGTGTCGTTAGAAGCGCCTCGGCGAGGGCTACGTAAATATGTAATAAACTAAGGTAGGTGTAATATAAAAATTAAAGTTATGGTCCAAAAACTAGTTTTTCATTTCAACATTTTTTCGAGCTATCCGCACGTGAGTGGTGTCGTTAGAAGCGCCTCGGCGAGGGCTACGTAAATATGTAATAAACTAAGGTAGGTGTAATATAAAAATTAAAGTTATGGTCCAAAAACTAGTTTTTCATTTCAACATTTTTTCGAGCTATCCGCACGTGAGTGGTGTCGTTAGAAGCGCCTCGGCGAGGGCTAGCTAAATATGTAATAAACTAAGGTAGGTGTAATATAAAAATTAAAGTTATGGTCCAAAAACTAGTTTTTCATTTCAACATTTTTTCGAGCTATCCGCACGTGAGTGGTGTCGTTAGAAGCGCCTCGGCGAGGGCTACGTAAATATGTAATAAACTAAGGTAGGTGTAATATAAAAATTAAAGTTATGGTCCAAAAACTAGTTTTTCATTTCAACATTTTTTCGAGCTATCCGCACGTGAGTGGTGTCGTTAGAAGCGCCTCGGCGAGGGCTACGTAAATATGTAATAAACTAAGGTAGGTGTAATATAAAAATTAAAGTTATGGTCCAAAAACTAGTTTTTCATTTCAACATTTTTTCGAGCTATCCGCACGTGAGTGGTGTCGTTAGAAGCGCCTCGGCGAGGGCTACGTAAATATGTAATAAACTAAGGTAGGTGTAATATAAAAATTAAAGTTATGGTCCAAAAACTAGTTTTTCATTTCAACTATTTTTCGAGCTATCCGCACGTGAGTGGTGTCGTTAGAAGCGCCTCGGCGAGGGCTACGTAAATATGTAATAAACTAAGGTAGGTGTAATATAAAAATTAAAGTTATGGTCCAAAAACTAGTTTTTCATTTCAACATTTTTTCGAGCTATCCGCACGTGAGTGGTGTCGTTAGAAGCGCCTCGGCGAGGGCTACGTAAATATGTAATAAACTAAGGTAGGTGTAATATAAAAATTAAAGTTATGGTCCAAAAACTAGTTTTTCATTTCAACATTTTTTCGAGCTATCCGCACGTGAGTGGTGTCGTTAGAAGCGCCTCGGCGAGGGCTACGTAAATATGTAATAAACTAAGGTAGGTGTAATATAAAAATTAAAGTTATGGTCCAAAAACTAGTTTTTCATTTCAACATTTTTTCGAGCTTTCCGCACGTGAGTGGTGTCGTTAGAAGCGCCTCGGCGAGGGCTACGTAAATATGTAATAAACTAAGGTAGGTGTAATATAAAAATTAAAGTTATGGTCCAAAAACTAGTTTTTCATTTCAACATTTTTTCGAGCTATCCGCACGTGAGTGGTGTCGTTAGAAGCGCCTCGGCGAGGGCTACGTAAATATGTAATAAACTAAGGTAGGTGTAATATAAAAATTAAAGTTATGGTCCAAAAACTAGTTTTTCATTTCAACATTTTTTCGAGCTATCCGCACGTGAGTGGTGTCGTTAGAAGCGCCTCGGCGAGGGCTACGTAAATATGTAATAAACTAAGGTAGGTGTAATATAAAAATTAAAGTTATGGTCCAAAAACTAGTTTTTCATTTCAACATTTTTTCGAGCTATCCACACGTGAGTGGTGTCGTTAGAAGCGCCTCGGCGAGGGCTACGTAAATATGTAATAAACTAAGGTAGGTGTAATATAAAAATTAAAGTTATGGTCCAAAAACTAGTTTTTCATTTCAACATTTTTTCGAGCTATCCGCACGTGAGTGGTGTCGTTAGAAGCGCCTCGGCGAGGGCTACGTAAATATGTAATAAACTAAGGTAGGTGTAATATAAAAATTAAAGTTATGGTCCAAAAACTAGTTTTTCATTTCAACATTTTTTCGAGCTATCCGCACGTGAGTGGTGTCGTTAGAAGCGCCTCGGCGAGGGCTACGTAAATATGTAATAAACTAAGGTAGGTGTAATATAAAAATTAAAGTTATGGTCCAAAAACTAGTTTTTCATTTCAAAATTTTTTCGAGCTATCCGCACGTGAGTGGTGTCGTTAGAAGCGCCTCGGCGAGGGCTAGCTAAATATGTAATAAACTAAGGTAGGTGTAATATAAAAATTAAAGTTATGGTCCAAAAACTAGTTTTTCATTTCAACATTTTTTCGAGCTATCCGCACGTGAGTGGTGTCGTTAGAAGCGCCTCGGCGAGGGCTAGCTAAATATGTAATAAACTAAGGTAGGTGTAATATAAAAATTAAAGTTATGGTCCAAAAACTAGTTTTTCATTTCAACATTTTTTCGAGCTATCCGCACGTGAGTGGTGTCGTTAGAAGCGCCTCGGCGAGGGCTAGCTAAATATGTAATAAACTAAGGTAGGTGTAATATAAAAATTAAAGTTATGGTCCAAAAACTAGTTTTTCATTTCAACATTTTTTCGAGCTATCCGCACGTGAGTGGTGTCGTTAGAAGCGCCTCGGCGAGGGCTACGTAAATATGTAATAAACTAAGGTAGGGGTAATATAAAAATTAAAGTTATGGTCCAAAAACTAGTTTTTCATTTCAACATTTTTTCGAGCTATCCGCACGTGAGTGGTGTCGTTAGAAGCGCCTCGGCGAGGGCTACGTAAATATGTAATAAACTAAGGTAGGTGTAATATAAAAATTAAAGTTATGGTCCAAAAACTAGTTTTTCATTTCAACATTTTTTCGAGCTATCCGCACGTGAGTGGTGTCGTTAGAAGCGCCTCGGCGAGGGCTAGCTAAATATGTAATAAACTAAGGTAGGTGTAATATAAAAATTAAAGTTATGGTCCAAAAACTAGTTTTTCATTTCAACATTTTTTCGAGCTATCCGCACGTGAGTTGTGTCGTTAGAAGCGCCTCGGCGAGGGCTAGCTAAATATGTAATAAACTAAGGTAGGTGTAATATAAAAATTAAAGTTATGGTCCAAAAACTAGTTTTTCATTTCAACATTTTTTCGAGCTATCCGCACGTGAGTGGTGTCGTTAGAAGCGCCTCGGCGAGGGCTAGCTAAATATGTAATAATTTAAGGTAGGGGTAATATAAAAATTAAAGTTATGGTCCAAAAACTAGTTTTTCATTTCAACATTTTTTCGAGCTATCCGCACGTGAGTGGTGTCGTTAGAAGCGCCTCGGCGAGGGCTAGCTAAATATGTAATAAACTAAGGTAGGTGTAATATAAAAATTAAAGTTATGGTCCAAAAACTAGTTTTTCATTTCAACATTTTTTCGAGCTATCCGCACGTGAGTGGTGTCGTTAGAAGCGCCTCGGCGAGGGCTAGCTAAATATGTAATAAACTAAGGTAGGTGTAATATAAAAATTAAAGTTATGGTCCAAAAACTAGTTTTTCATTTCAACATTTTTTCGAGCTATCCGCACGTGAGTGGTGTCGTTAGAAGCGCCTCGGCGAGGGCTAGCTAAATATGTAATAATTTAAGGTAGGTGTAATATAAAAATTAAAGTTATGGTCCAAAAACTAGTTTTTCATTTCAACATTTTTTCGAGCTATCCGCACGTGAGTGGTGTCGTTAGAAGCGCCTCGGCGAGGGCTACGTAAATATGTAATAAACTAAGGTAGGTGTAATATAAAAATTAAAGTTATGGTCCAAAAACTAGTTTTTCATTTCAACATTTTTTCGAGCTATCCGCACGTGAGTGGTGTCGTTAGAAGCGCCTCGGCGAGGGCTAGCTAAATATGTAATAAACTAAGGTAGGTGTAATATAAAAATTAAAGTTATGGTCCAAAAACTAGTTTTTCATTTCAACATTTTTTCGAGCTATCCGCACGTGAGTGGTGTCGTTAGAAGCGCCTCGGCGAGGGCTAGCTAAATATGTAATAAACTAAGGTAGGTGTAATATAAAAATTAAAGTTATGGTCCAAAAACTAGTTTTTCATTTCAACATTTTTTCTAACTATCCGCACGTGAGTGGTGTCGTTAGAAGCGCCTCGGCGAGGGCTAGCTAAATATGTAATAATTTAAGGTAGGTGTAATATAAAAATTAAAGTTATGGTCCAAAAACTAGTTTTTCATTTCAACATTTTTTCGAGCTATCCGCAAGTGAGTGGTGTCGTTAGAAGCGCCTCGGCGAGGGCTAGCTAAATATGTAATAAACTAAGGTAGGTGAATTATAAAAATTAAAGTTATGGTCCAAAAACTAGTTTTTCATTTCAACATTTTTTCGAGCTATCCGCACGTGAGTGGTGTCGTTAGAAGCGCCTCGGCGAGGGCTAGCTAAATATGTAATAAACTAAGGTAGGTGTAATATAAAAATTAAAGTTATGGTCCAAAAACTAGTTTTTCATTTCAACATTTTTTCGAGCTATCCGCACGTGAGTGGTGTCGTTAGAAGCGCCTCGGCGAGGGCTACGTAAATATGTAATAAACTAAGGTAGGTGTAATATAAAAATTAAAGTTATGGTCCAAAAACTAGTTTTTCATTTCAACATTTTTTCGAGCTATCCGCACGTGAGTGGTGTCGTTAGAAGCGCCTCGGCGAGGGCTACGTAAATATGTAATAAACTAAGGTAGGTGTAATATAAAAATTAAAGTTATGGTCCAAAAACTAGTTTTTCATTTCAACATTTTTTCGAGCTATCCGCACGTGAGTGGTGTCGTTAGAAGCGCCTCGGCGAGGGCTACGTAAATAAATATGTAATAAACTAAGGTAGGTGTAATATAAAAATTAAAGTTATGGTCCAAAAACTAGTTTTTCATTTCAACATTTTTTCGAGCTATCCGCACGTGAGTGGTGTCGTTAGAAGCGCCTCGGCGAGGGCTACGTAAATATGTAATAAACTAAGGTAGGTGTAATATAAAAATTAAAGTTATGGTCCAAAAACTAGTTTTTCATTTCAACATTTTTTCGAGCTATCCGCACGTGAGTGGTGTCGTTAGAAGCGCCTCGGCGAGGGCTACGTAAATATGTAATAAACTAAGGTAGGTGTAATATAAAAATTAAAGTTATGGTCCAAAAACTAGTTTTTCATTTCAACATTTTTTCGAGCTATCCGCACGTGAGTGGTGTCGTTAGAAGCGCCTCGGCGAGGGCTACGTAAATATGTAATAAACTAAGGTAGGTGTAATATAAAAATTAAAGTTATGGTCCAAAAACTAGTTTTTCATTTCAACATTTTTTCGAGCTATCCGCACGTGAGTGGTGTCGTTAGAAGCGCCTCGGCGAGGGCTACGTAAATATGTAATAAACTAAGGTAGGTGTAATATAAAAATTAAAGTTATGGTCCAAAAACTAGTTTTTCATTTCAACATTTTTTCGAGCTATCCGCACGTGAGTGGTGTCGTTAGAAGCGCCTCGGCGAGGGCTACGTAAATATGTAATAAACTAAGGTAGGTGTAATATAAAAATTAAAGTTATGGTCCAAAAACTAGTTTTTCATTTCAACATTTTTTCGAGCTATCCGCACGTGAGTGGTGTCGTTAGAAGCGCCTCGGCGAGGGCTACGTAAATATGTAATAAACTAAGGTAGGTGTAATATAAAAATTAAAGTTATGGTCCAAAAACTAGTTTTTCATTTCAACATTTCTTCGAGCTATCCGCACGTGAGTGGTGTCGTTAGAAGCGCCTCGGCGAGGGCTACGTAAATATGTAATAAACTAAGGTAGGTGTAATATAAAAATTAAAGTTATGGTCCAAAAACTAGTTTTTCATTTCAACATTTTTTCGAGCTATCCGCACGTGAGTGGTGTCGTTAGAAGCGCCTCGGCGAGGGCTACGTAAATATGTAATAAACTAAGGTAGGGGTAATATAAAAATTAAAGTTATGGTCCAAAAACTAGTTTTTCATTTCAACATTTTTTCGAGCTATCCGCACGTGAGTGGTGTCGTTAGAAGCGCCTCGGCGAGGGCTACGTAAATATGTAATAAACTAAGGTAGGTGTAATATAAAAATTAAAGTTATGGTCCAAAAACTAGTTTTTCATTTCAACATTTTTTCGAGCTATCCGCACGTGAGTGGTGTCGTTAGAAGCGCCTCGGCGAGGGCTACGTAAATATGTAATAAACTAAGGTAGGTGTAATATAAAAATTAAAGTTATGGTCCAAAAACTAGTTTTTCATTTCAACATTTTTTCGAGCTATCCGCACGTGAGTGGTGTCGTTAGAAGCGCCTCGGCGAGGGCTACGTAAATATGTAATAAACTAAGGTAGGTGTAATATAAAAATTAAAGTTATGGTCCAAAAACTAGTTTTTCATTTCAACATTTTTTCGAGCTATCCGCACGTGAGTGGTGTCGTTAGAAGCGCCTCGGCGAGGGCTACGTAAATATGTAATAAACTAAGGTAGGTGTAATATAAAAATTAAAGTTATGGTCCAAAAACTAGTTTTTCATTTCAACATTTTTTCGAGCTATCCGCACGTGAGTGGTGTCGTTAGAAGCGCCTCGGCGAGGGCTACGTAAATATGTAATAAACTAAGGTAGGTGTAATATAAAAATTAAAGTTATGGTCCAAAAACTAGTTTTTCATTTCAACATTTTTTCGAGCTATCCGCACGTGAGTGGTGTCGTTAGAAGCGCCTCGGCGAGGGCTACGTAAATATGTAATAAACTAAGGTAGGTGTAATATAAAAATTAAAGTTATGGTCCAAAAACTAGTTTTTCATTTCAACATTTTTTCGAGCTATCCGCACGTGAGTGGTGTCGTTAGAAGCGCCTCGGCGAGGGCTACGTAAATATGTAATAAACTAAGGTAGGTGTAATATAAAAATTAAAGTTATGGTCCAAAAACTAGTTTTTCATTTCAACATTTTTTCGAGCTATCCGCACGTGAGTGGTGTCGTTAGAAGCGCCTCGGCGAGGGCTACGTAAATATGTAATAAACTAAGGTAGGTGTAATATAAAAATTAAAGTTATGGTCCAAAAACTAGTTTTTCATTTCAACATTTTTTCGAGCTATCCGCACGTGAGTGGTGTCGTTAGAAGCGCCTCGGCGAGGGCTACGTAAATATGTAATAAACTAAGGTAGGTGTAATATAAAAATTAAAGTTATGGTCCAAAAACTAGTTTTTCATTTCAACATTTTTTCGAGCTATCCGCACGTGAGTGGTGTCGTTAGAAGCGCCTCGGCGAGGGCTACGTAAATATGTAATAAACTAAGGTAGGTGTAATATAAAAATTAAAGTTATGGTCCAAAAACTAGTTTTTCATTTCAACATTTTTTCGAGCTATCCGCACGTGAGTAGTGTCGTTAGAAGCGCCTCGGCGAGGGCTACGTAAATATGTAATAAACTAAGGTAGGTGTAATATAAAAATTAAAGTTATGGTCCAAAAACTAGTTTTTCATTTCAACATTTTTTCGAGCTATCCGCACGTGAGTGGTGTCGTTAGAAGCGCCTCGGCGAGGGCTACGTAAATATGTAATAAACTAAGGTAGGTGTAATATAAAAATTAAAGTTATGGTCCAAAAACTAGTTTTTCATTTCAACATTTTTTCGAGCTATCCGCACGTGAGTGGTGTCGTTAGAAGCGCCTCGGCGAGGGCTACGTAAATATGTAATAAACTAAGGTAGGTGTAATATAAAAATTAAAGTTATGGTCCAAAAACTAGTTTTTCATTTCAACATTTTTTCGAGCTATCCGCACGTGAGTGGTGTCGTTAGAAGCGCCTCGGCGAGGGCTACGTAAATATGTAATAAACTAAGGTAGGTGTAATATAAAAATTAAAGTTATGGTCCAAAAACTAGTTTTTCATTTCAACATTTTTTCGAGCTATCCGCACGTGAGTGGTGTCGTTAGAAGCGCCTCGGCGAGAGCTACGTAAATATGTAATAAACTAAGGTAGGTGTACTATAAAAATTAAAGTTATGGTCCAAAAACTAGTTTTTCATTTCAACATTTTTTCGAGCTATCCGCACGTGAGTGGTGTCGTTAGAAGCGCCTCGGCGAGGGCTACGTAAATATGTAATAAACTAAGGTAGGTGTAATATAAAAATTAAAGTTATGGTCCAAAAACTAGTTTTTCATTTCAACATTTTTTCGAGCTATCCGCACGTGAGTGGTGTCGTTAGAAGCGCCTCGGCGAGGGCTACGTAAATATGTAATAAACTAAGGTAGGTGTAATATAAAAATTAAAGTTATGGTCCAAAAACTAGTTTTTCATTTCAACATTTTTTCGAGCTATCCGCACGTGAGTGGTGTCGTTAGAAGCGCCTCGGCGAGGGCTACGTAAATATGTAATAAACTAAGGTAGGTGTAATATAAAAATTAAAGTTATGGTCCAAAAACTAGTTTTTCATTTCAACATTTTTTCGAGCTATCCGCACGTGAGTGGTGTCGTTAGAAGCGCCTCGGCGAGGGCTACGTAAATATGTAATAAACTAAGGTAGGTGTAATATAAAAATTAAAGTTATGGTCCAAAAACTAGTTTTTCATTTCAACATTTTTTCGAGCTATCCGCACGTGAGTGGTGTCGTTAGAAGCGCCTCGGCGAGGGCTACGTAAATATGTAATAAACTAAGGTAGGTGTAATATAATAATTAAAGTTATGGTCCAAAAACTAGTTTTTCATTTCAACATTTTTTCGAGCTTTCCGCACGTGAGTGGTGTCGTTAGAAGCGCCTCGGCGAGGGCTACGTAAATATGTAATAAACTAAGGTAGGTGTAATATAAAAATTAAAGTTATGGTCCAAAAACTAGTTTTTCATTTCAACATTTTTTCGAGCTATCCGCACGTGAGTGGTGTCGTTAGAAGCGCCTCGGCGAGGGCTACGTAAATATGTAATAAACTAAGGTAGGTGTAATATAAAAATTAAAGTTATGGTCCAAAAACTAGTTTTTCATTTCAACATTTTTTCGAGCTATCCGCACGTGAGTGGTGTCGTTAGAAGCGCCTCGGCGAGGGCCACGTAAATATGTAATAAACTAAGGTAGGTGTAATATAAAAATTAAAGTTATGGTCCAAAAACTAGTTTTTCATTTCAACATTTTTTCGAGCTATCCGCACGTGAGTGGTGTCGTTAGAAGCGCCTCGGCGAGGGCTACGTAAATATGTAATAAACTAAGGTAGGTGTAATATAAAATTTAAAGTTATGGTCCAAAAACTAGTTTTTCATTTCAACATTTTTTCGAGCTATCCGCACGTGAGTGGTGTCGTTAGAAGCGCCTCGGCGAGGGCTACGTAAATATGTAATAAACTAAGGTAGGTGTAATATAAAAATTAAAGTTATGGTCCAAAAACTAGTTTTTCATTTCAACATTTTTTCGAGCTATCCGCACGTGAGTGGTGTCGTTAGAAGCGCCTCGGCGAGGGCTACGTAAATATGTAATAAACTAAGGTAGGTGTAATATAAAAATTAAAGTTATGGTCCAAAAACTAGTTTTTCATTTCAACATTTTTTCGAGCTATCCGCACGTGAGTGGTGTCGTTAGAAGCGCCTCGGCGAGGGCTACGTAAATATGTAATAAACTAAGGTAGGTGTAATATAAAAATTAAAGTTATGGTCCAAAAACTAGTTTTTCATTTCAACATTTTTTCGAGCTATCCGCACGTGAGTGGTGTCGTTAGAAGCGCCTCGGCGAGGG